>WBNO01003377.1:0-85497 GCA_013400575.1 Peucedramus taeniatus | reverse complement strand
TTCTAAAGAAAAGGTTTTGAAGTGGAGAGAGTATAATATAGAATTTTGGTATTTCAATCACTGGTGCCAGCTTTTGCTGTAGATATGTATTGGAAATGCAGGTAGGCACTGGAAAGATTTTGGAAAGTATTTTAGATCATACTCTAAGTTATGTGTCTAACTGTACCTTAGATGTCTTGAAAGGATCATTTTTAGTCCCTTTTAAAACACCTAAAATAAATGCTGCAAATGAACCAGGTAGGTACCCACAGAAAGATATGGAGATGATTAACACAATCCAGAGCTTTAAGAGAATTCCTTATAGTGATCACTGTGGGAATCTCAATTGAGCCTGGAGGTCTTGATTCAACAAAGCATTTAGGCTTCTAACTTCACATTGATTTCCCATTTAAATTAATGTCAAGTTTGGGCCTAAAGACTTCATTAAACTTAGGACTAAGTGATTAGACTTTGGTGATGTTTTCAGGACACTGAGTTCTTGATCACCTACAGAATTCCTGGAAAGGGTTACTTTGTGTTAGGTATTTCAGGTTATCTGTTGGAAAATATAAACCCACCTGTCACACTCACCCAGTCTTTACATGTGTGGGTGTGCTCTGGAACATCAAACAGCAGCTCTCTCTGCCTCTCCCTGCAATTGTACATTCTCCTTTCTCCATCTCTGTGTGCCAAACCTATTTGACAGGCAGCTGCATTGTAAATTACCACACTAACACAAGGGTATGAAGTTTTACACCAGAAAAAAATTGTGAAAGAAGTGCAAACGGAGGCAATGTATGCTGGAGCTGAATCCTGAACAAAAGTTACCCCAGGTCTACATGCAGAGGACACTGAAGAGAACTCCAAGGCTGGTACAACATTCTGCCTGTTTCTCTGAGGGAGCAGCAAGGTCCCACTGGACTGAGAGTGCAGCTTGCTCTGGGAATGTGTCCATCCTAAACAGAATATGGGGAGCTGAGCATCCTCCCCTGCAAGCTTCACACAACCTATCAGAAAAAGAATATACATTGCCTAGAACTTTCATGCCTAACTTGAAATACATATTTCATTTGATGATGGTGTCTTTAGAGATTGCTGTTTTGCATACATGTAGTTAAAATTATTAATGATTATATTGATTCACTCCTAAATCAGCTTTCATATTCATCTCTACTTCTTTCATGTGCATGTTTTTGTCCAAACACAAATAGATCTTGAAAAGCCAGAGGTTCTGGAATAAAGCATGAGATGTTAAAAATATCACACATACTTATAATAGCTTTAAGCTATGCTTTGCTAAATTAAAGCTCTGTGATTAACTTCTGTAAGTTACATTCACATCTTTCTTTGTCCTGAAGAGCCACTGGCTTTTTTTTTGAATGAGCAAATTAGAGTAAGTTCAGGCATGTGTTTCTTTTTTCCACCACATTTTTTGTAGAAACAATACTTTTCTTCTTCTACCATAGATAATCATAGATGCTGTGTGATTTGGAAGCATGATACAGTTTAAAATCTTCTGCTTATCTAAATTTTGTCAGCAAACAAATATGCACAGAATTATAGAAGCCATCTACTGACATTTGATTCATAAAAATAGAAAAAAAGGGTGACTAACGTTTTTTGGGTGTTTTGAAGACTGTAGGGAAAAGCCAATGAAAGTAGTTTAAAATTATTATTTCGTGCTCCATTTAATTTTAAAAGCACTTAGAGATGGGTACTTGATTTTTTTTTAATGCAATAAGCAGAATCTCTTTTACTGTGAATATGCTAACGGAGCTCACTCTTGAGACAAAAATATCTGATTTTTCCAATCCTGTATTCTTAATGTGTTATAATTCAATGTGATAGGTATGATTTTTGACATTATGGCATCCAGTTAGATCATAAAGGGTATACAAATCAAATAATATAGATTAGATGCTATGCTGGTCCATAACTGTTAAATGGGGTCATGGTTTCTAACTAGCTAATAGACTCTTATGTACTAAATTATTTCATGGAATTCACGACCATCTATTCATCATAACATTGACATGCATAATCTTAGGCAATTAATTTAAAAATTCTTCCCTCTTGCTTCTGGTTTGGATGAATTGTTACTAAGGTAAATTACTTAGGTAGTTGTCAGTGCTAAGAGTACTAACATTTTTAATTAGCAGTGGACTCTGCATGACAAGCTACTATTCTAAGTGGGAACAAAAAGAAAATACTGTGATTTTAGTTTCCTTAACTGGTTAGAAATAACGAGTGTTCACATTGTATCACAAAAACTTGTTTCTGCTCAACAATTACTTCCCGCATAACCAGTCTGTTCTTTTGAGGCAGTCATATGAGAGGAATTTGACATCCTAATACACACAGTGAATTAGGGTTCTGAGTAACAAAGAGTATCTGCAATGTCAGTGGACTTTTCATAGGAAGCTTCAACAACAGAACTTTGAAGGACACATTCAAAATCAGCAACAGACCTTTTTCAAGAAATGAAGCCATTATAAAGTGCTACATTATTATCAGAAGTCCAATTTTATAGCTCTATTTGGAAAAAAAATATGTAATATCTTCAAATGTGTTGAGAGGCAAAGTCATTGACCATTTCCAGGTTCCTGTTCCCTCTGCCTTACACTCAGTAGTCAGAGCAGTTTTACAGTTGTCTAGTACTGTGCACTGGTTTGGAAGAGAGACCCCTTAAAAGACCTGACATAAAGAGCCAGATAAAGACAAAGAGGCACAGAGACTTGAATTGAAAAGTCTGAATGCTTTTCTACATGAAAATTTAAGTAATTCTGACAGATTTGTTGCATAGTCAGAGAATCTTCTGTATCACATCAATAACCTGATTTCTCTTGCTAAACCTGAGATTTGGTTCGTCAGTCTTGAAGCCTGACCAATCAGGGAAGGACAAATGTTACATGTATATTAACATTTTCATTTAATAAAAGAAATGCTAATATATTCAAATGTATGCCAGGGTAGAAACGTGGCCCTCTCCCAACACTCAGTTGAGAATCCAAAGGATTCTCCTTTAGAAAACAGTATGTTTCCTAGTCAAGGTAGCAGAACACTTACATTACTTTGGTAATACCTTACTTCTTAAGAAATCAGAATAAAAGGTGTTTCTGATTTTTTTAAAAATCGACATTATCACAATAATGGGCAGGCCAGTAAATAAACAGAATGGATCCTGATAAGCATTATGTAAGTAATTATTGTTGAATGAGTTTATAAATGATTTAAAAGAACTTTATAAATGGTTTACTCTACTGGCTACTTGACTTTCATAAATAACACACAACAATTCAGAATAACTGTCAAGAAGACCCATACAGAAAATTAATGTCATAATGAAAGAAAAATAATAAAAAAGCTGACCAGAAAATAAATGAGGGAAAATCTGAGAAGTGATCAAACAAGCTGAAGAGACAGGGTAAGCAGAAAGAAGAAACTAGTTATTGTTATCCACAGTGATAAACACTCATTGGCCATATTACTCTGCAATTCCATCACCAGGTTTGGAAAATATGCATGAAACACTCAGGTTTAATTTTGAAAATTTAAAGGGTTCATCAGGATCTCTTAGTCAAATCTCACATTTACAGTACATTGTTATCTGTCACAATCAATTAAAACATGAGAGACTTAAGTGGCCATAGAACACTTGGGAGGTCTATAATGTTCCTGATAAGACTGTACAACACCTCTTAATAGTGATGGAAATTAGGAGCGTGCCTGGACAAGAAAAACAGACTTCTCTATGCTTATATGTTTGAAAACTCTATGGAAATGCCAGAAAGTCCTGCTGGCAGCTAAAAGCTCAGCACTATCACATCTGATCTCCTCTGAATGACCTCAGTACCAGGATAAATATTGCCTGCCAGTACTACTGAGAAAAATATTTACAGATTTTTGTTGGAGAATTGTTTTCCTGTTTAGAAAAAAACATGCTCCAAATAAATGTTGCCATGACCTGGTAAGCAGAGGGGGAACACAAACTGCTGGTTATAATTAGCTGCTGCAGTTGCTTGCTTGTCAAAGCAGTAACTGAGATCTGCATCGAGAGGAAGAAAAAGAGCAACTTGGGAGAAACAATAGGAAAAGTTCACTTTTTAGCTACCATTTTTGTAAATAAAGAATCGTTCTAGGCAGAAGATTCTAGGGGTTTTGCTGTGGCTAAACTGTTTTAGATTTTGTTATAGCTGTTTTCTCTTACTCTTGTTGTGAGTCACTTGTTGGGTTTAGGGACCCAGAAGGAAAATCTCTCTTCAAATTGCTGCACACCCATCACCTAAACACAAGATGGAATATCAGGGTAAACATGGTACCCATGACATTTGGGTTAAACCAGTAAAACTGTTATAGCTGTGTAACTCAAATACACTTTATGATGAAAGCACACATTTATTTTTGTTTCGGTTTTAGTTATGGAAAAACATGACTTACTCACTGGATAGATTTTCCCAGTCCCACACATCTTGTTAAAATATTGATATAAATGTTTTGCCTCCGTCTCTCTCCTCATACGTGCAGTACAAAGGTCACCATGCAGAAGACATGCAGAGTTATTTCAGCTGCTCTGCACTGCCTAACATGCTCTGCTAAGCACATCAACAATTTGGCCACTGCAGTAGAATTTGCAAGAATGGGGAGGACGCTGCCCCCCCAGCCCTGCCCTGCCTCCCATGGATTTCTGAAGTTATTCTTGCTTAAGCTGTAAAACTCAAATTCCCAAGATAAATAAACTTCTTTTGAGTTCATCATCCTGGTACTTAGAGAAGTTTAAAAGGGTTCCAAGACACAAAGGCACTTCAGCCTTAGTTCCAGTGCTCACCTTACTAACATACACATTACAGAGAATTGAGGCTTTAATTTGCAAACAGAGCAGTGCTCTACATTTGTATGTTTGCTTTGGTGGATGAGGGGAGAAGACTGACAGCAAATATTATTTGCTGAGTTTTGAAGCCTCTTTTAGACTTTGATTGGATTGATTCACTTCAGATTTATAAGTTTGCAAAAAAAAAACCACAAAACTTTAGCTATCCTGCATATGATTCCCTACTACTTTTTAATATGAAAATTTAGTATTTTAAATCCATCTCTTGTGTCCTAAACCAGATTTTGTCCTAAGCAGCTGTGATTGAATTGTAAAATCTCACCCTTGTGTCTGGTTTCACATCTGGCAACACCCAGCTAACAGCTACAACTTAGAGTAATTAAAGGAGGTTTTAAAAAAGCCAAAAATTATATATAAAGAATAAATTATTCAACCATTATTTGGTTTTCCAACCAAATTTGCAGAATCTTTAAAAGTAACTGGGCTATCCAGTTATTTCTAAAGGTGTTGATCAAAATAAGAACATGCTGAGGAAAGTAAAGGCAAGCTTGTAAATGGGTGGGGACTGGGCAACGTTAAGCTACCATAATTACTAGCCAGCAGTATGTCTCCACTTTGATGTCAACTATATGCTTTCTTTTGTCTCAGAGAGGAAGAAACTTCAAAAGATTTAATTTCAAGACAATAAAAGGCCTTGCTAATACATGTACAGACTTTAACTGCAAATGGAAATTTTTAGTGTCAAAGATATAAATGTAAGTGGGTCAGAACTAAATATTAATTTTGTGTGTTATTTGTATAATACATCCACCAAATATATTCTTTATATGAGTACTATATAGGGTATAGCTTATGAAAAATAATAGTCATGGATATTTTAATGACACATCTACATATTTTTCCCTATAATTTTGTATGATTTTGTATAATTTTAATATGTCTGATACTTTAAATATGACATAACATTAAAAAAATTATAAGTGTGAACAATTCTACTGACTTACAAAATATATAAACCTACATATATAAAGAAGATGGCCATGACACCTTAGCATTCCTACTCAGAAACCATACCAACAAAAATACTTTTGAACAAGTATGGATATAAAAAATACTTTTTAATTAATTATTTTTAATTAAAGAATAAAGACCTGACAATGAAAGTGCACTAAGAATATAGGAATTATATTAATGCAATTATTTTCAATAACTCTATTAGGTCTTGGGCCTATCCTCAAACCATAGATAAAACCTATTAATGATACATGTCAGTGCTCTTTTTAGATCTTGAAACATAGGAGGGAGAATTAGAAAAAAAGTATGAACACTGTTTGTTCACACAACTGTGCAAAGAGCCTGTTTTGGTTGAATTGAAAATTTACTGCATAAACTGAGATAACTGCAGAGAAAAAGGTGTGCTTCATTCATTATGCATGGAAGAAATATTTTATTTTCAAAAAGCTGTTATAAAACCTAGAGGAGCTCCCAGGGTAACATCTAGCAGAAGGTGAGTTCAGTCCCACCCTCTGCCTGACAGCATTTGAATGCAAATTTCCCTCTTCCCAGAAAGAAAGCTAAAAAAGAGATTATGCGGCACTCCAGGTAGGAATAAAATAATTAAATCTATATTTAAACTTTCTAGTGTGGCTTTTTTTCAGTCTGATTCAAACTGATTACTCTACACATAAATGATCTGGATTCCAATCCCTTTCCCAATTAGAATTCAGTCTACTTTATCTACTGGTTATACTGTGGAGTTTTTTTGTCTACATTCATTCATGCAGCAAAAAGCAATGTCAGCTGATGTATTTCATGTAACACTGCAGAGTGCCCTTGATTCTCATCTGTGCACAGTCAACAAAGCAGTGGAACTGGTCCTATCCAGGCACCCTGTTACTGAGATGACTATTTTTCTTTAAGGAATAGTTCACAAAGTGCTGATAAATCCTAATCCTGGTCTTTTCATAAGAGGTTTTTGTAGTATCCAACACAAAATTGAAACATACTTTTCAGAACAAGTTTTGTTTAGACATCATGAAAAAAAAACCACTGTGGTCAGTTATCCTGTATTCTAAGAAAATGTGGCTCCTTTAAATTCCTCCTGAAGACACCTCCTGAAGAAACATTTCTGAGATATGAAGGCTATTATCTCCTGTGAAGCAGATTTTCTTTTACTTTCAGAGGTTCTCTCTTTGTGTAACAGCTCATGTCACTCCAAAGCAAACAGCAGAAACAGGAGAATTGTTTCGCAATAGAAAACTGTCCTCTGACAAGACCTAAATTTCTCACCCACTTCTATCAAGTACTTTTGTGTTCCAAGAATTATGTTAGGCTCCCTAATTGCATTGTATGAATGGGATTCAGGGTCAGCTGTTTCTGCAATAATAGAATTCAATATGCATTGCAAAGAAATCAAACTTTAAATCAAAGTGACCATGACTATGATTGGTTTAGATGCACCCAGGTCTACCCTTATTTGAAAAATCTGCACAGCAGCTACACAGCAATGATACTTAGCTTTTGTCAAAATGAAAATACCTAAAATGAAGGCTCCAGGCTCCCCAGTTTTGCTTTATATGTTGTGATGGGAAATCTGACCTGCCTCCTCAGTTAGTTATTTGTGAAAGCCAAGAGCTTTGGTTCAGAATTCTTGGGTCTGACAAAGCACTTCACACCCTCCAAGACAAAATACTTATTGATCCCAACCACATAACTGCAGAACAAACAGGAGTTTTGCCTGAAGGACTGAGCAGGGACTGCAAGGCTGGAACATAACTATCAGAAGTCTAATACAGAGATTTAGGTTGTGACTATTTACCCAGATCTCTGCTTTCAAATTTAATGAGAAATTTTAAATAGATGCCAACAGGAAAGCTCTCCCATTGCAGGAACTAAACTGACTGCAACTTTTCAGATGCCCTTTAATTGTGGCTTTCTTTTGAGCCAGCTGTTGTGTCCATACTATAAACTGGAAGAAAACAACTGTGGGGTGGACATTTAATTCTGTCTCTCTCGATAGCAAACATTAACCACTGGCCTGCTATTGGACCACCTGCAATGTGTTAGTCATTACAGAGGTCACTGTTACTGAACATTTTAAACTGTGAATAGCTTCAGTTTAAATTAGGTGTAAAAAAAGTCATTTCCTTTCAGTGATAAACTAAAACACCTGCAGTACAGCTCAAGTTTACCATGAGAGATATAAACTCTCACTCTGAAGTTGGGCCGATTGTTCAAGGACATACAAAACCACAGTTTTATAAGATAAAATCTTTCTAACCCAAATTATTACTGTGTTGCCTGATTAGGTGCTTACATGCACAACTATTTCCCTAGATTGCAAGTTACTCTTGGAACAAATGACATCTTTTGTTGTGGATATATTACATGACTTCTGTCCTCAAGTCACTCATAATCTAATATTTCTTTTAACCTCAAAAAAAAAAACCAAGACAAACAAACAAACAAACAAAAAAACCCCTCAACCCAAAACACAAAAAACTACCCGAAATGAAACAGCAAAAAAACCCCAAATCAAACAAAAATACAACCAAACAAACAAAACACAAGAAAGAAAAAACATTTGTTCTGTTTTCCTTGTGTTGTCTCTTCTGTATTCTAGAATTAGAAACATTGCATTTTAAATCCAGAGGTGACAATATTGGAGCTCTTTCTAATTACATCAAATTTTAACTTATATTATTGGATGCTACTTGCAATAAGTTCTGTGAGCCATGTTCAGAAGTCATGTACAACTGGGATAATGAGAAACAACTAGAAGATTGGGTAAATATTAAATTTACAGAGTACACTGACACAGATGACACCAGAGCATTCTCCATGTACTCTTGGACAGGTTCTACTATCTTCAAAATTTGACCATGTGACATTTTTAAAAATAGAGATATGAAGTCAAGATATTATTATTAAAATGTCCCAAAGACTAAGGACTGTGAAAATATCCAGACTAAAAATCTGGTTCTTCAGACTCTGTATTGCACAATTAATCCAAAAGATGTTGAAGCCTCCGTTTTACTCTTAAAAACTTATCTGTACAATTCCAAATGCTTTGATTACATGGTACATGAAAACAAGAGATAGAAAGGCTGGTAAGGTCTTATTTATCTGCTCTTCCAACTTTTTTCACACATTCAAACACTGGATTAAGTTTAATTCTCATCCTGACATACTAATTTTCTACTTTAGCTGACTCACTTGTGGGTCCATTCTCTCAAAACTTGTTGAGATTGCAACTTATAACATTTGTTTTTAGCAGTCTGTACAGTATAAATTAACTGCAAAATGCAAGGTTTATTTTAGCTGAGCCTTGCCAGTATGCCTTGCAGAAGTGCATATACCCTTCACCAAGATGCTGAAAAAAAATCTTGAAAAATTATGAAATACTTATAAGTAGATGAAAAATAAAAAAGAACCAGGTTCAGGAAATTTTCAGGAACCAATATTCTCATGTTAGTATTGTCCCACCTACTACTGCTGCCTTAATATGTGTCACTTGTGAAGAAAAGCAAGATGAGCACTACAGAGGTTAGTTTTAAATACTGGAGACAAGTCACCAAGGGATGCATTTTCCTTGATGTTCCAGTATGTTTTTGCAAAAAAACTAGTTAACTGGGGTTTGGCAAATCCCAACAGCTGACTGTTTAGCCACTACATTTTCGTGTGTGTTTCTGTCTATACACAATGCAATTAAGACTTTTTGCCTTCCATATTCCAACCTGTTAATATCAGTCACTGCTGTAAAGACAAAATCTGCTTCCCAAGTGGCTTCTTCCAATACACCATAAAACTGAGCACTGATGAGCTCACAGAAACAAGGGCTGCAATGTGGGAACCAGCCAACCTTTTCCAGTGTCACATCAAACACAACATTGTGTGGCCATTGACAGCTTTCTCATGCTGAAACCAGCCTGCCACGTAGATAATAAAATGCTGGAACCCATTAATAATATTCCCACTACTTTCTCCAGGTAATGACTGTCAAATGAATGACCACACATTTGGCAGATAAAGGTCCAGAGAACATTCCACAATGCAGCTGCTTTTTGGAAATCCTGCTTGCAGAACACAGGATGAACACAACTTATTTGAGTATTTCCAGGCAACTCCTGATTCTCTAGATAGATACTTATAATTTCATAATATATTTATGTCTAAGAAATATAATTCCTAAGTAGCTCTACTCTTTTTGTAAATGTAACAAATTTTCCAAGGCAAGGAATAATGTCCTTTGATCTGTTTTAAAATTACAGTAGCCAATAACATTAAAAGTCATCGAAAATTACTTTTGAAAACAATAAATAATACCAATAAAAAGTGAACAAAATATTTAAATATATAAGAATTCCATCAATACAAATTCAACAAGTAAAATATTATAATTTGAAATGAGTTCAAACTAAACTCATGTGCAAATACCCATGCATTGGTTAAAGAAAAAATTAAATACACAAACTTTTATTCAAATGTTACTTCCTTATGGAGAAAATTTGAAGAAAAAAAACCCACAGAAAACATATAAGGAAAAACATGGTGCTCAGCACATTCAAAGAAACAGGCTCTGTATCAGACAATCAGTTTTTGGCTTGGCTCTCAAGAACATGAAAGGCTTTTTGGAGAGCCATAGACTGATCATCAAATATTTAGTACCTGCAAATGCATAAATTAAGAGAGCAATCCCAGAAGATAGTCTGGCTTTCAATCCTCTCCTTAAAGCTGAGAGAATATTCTCATCTTTGAAATACCATTTATTTCTTTTCCATTTACCTTCAGAATAAAATCTCCTAATCCACTGCAGGAAAGAAAACCTCTCTTCCATTACTGAAATTGCTTCCACAGCTATAATCCTTTTACACAATATTTCCACAGTAATTTTTAATCTTACATCCAAAGCACGCTAACTTCTGTCAATACTACCCAGAATCTTATTGCTTACTTTCACACTTTCAATTTCTTACATGAAAAGGGCACAGCACAGAAAGCTGTGATACTGCAAGGACCATCATGAACCACCCTGCAGCAAGACCTTCCTCGTGGGCCTGCAGCAGAAATGTGCTCCAGGGTTTGGGCTGTTTCTCTCTCTCTTTTCTTTCTTTCTCTAAGGCCAGGAGGGAGCTGTGGGGTGAGAACATCCCCGGGCTGCTCTGTAGACACAGAGGATACAGAGCCTCAGCCAGGACAGATTTTTTGTTCCATGGGCTGGGAAACTGGGCCAGTGTCTGTTTGTCAAAGTGGCCTGCACACCCCCAGGAAGGGCTAGAACAGCCTCCTCCACCTAGCTCAGTATTATATATTATATATTATGTATCCATGGAGTAAAGCAATGCTCCTTGGGGGTAAGCTTGGCCAACTGCACACTGAGAGTTGGCAGGGATCAATAGCAAATATTTTTGCCTGTTATGGACTGGATTCTATAAACACCAATACCATTTGCTCACCAAGATTGAGACTCTTCAAACTGCAGCTTACAACAAAGAAATAAATATGTACATTTTTAAACCTGACCTTATAAACATGTGCAAGAGCTTAACATTTATCTCAATACATGATGAACACTGTAAAAATATTGTCCAGATTAATCTTTTGCTAATTCCAGAGAAAATAAAAAGCAGGACACTGAAGCCAGTGGAGATATTACTCCTAATTATGTCTCTGAATCAGACAATCATTTGCTTACAGCTTCATTCTGAGGCTTTTGCACATTGATAATGCTGCAATGAAGAATTCAAGACACTGAAAAACAGAAAAAGGAAGGATAGCAGCTATGAGACTCCACATCCCTTAAAAAAGCAGGCCCCAGTATTATCTGTGACATAAGAAAAATCTCAACTCAAAATAAAATGAATATATATACAATATATTTTAATGACATTTGAGGACTGCTAATCTATAGTAAGCCAACAAAAAATGAGGTAATGCTATTGAAAAAAAAAAGTTGTTCTAAAATATAAAATACATCATGCTGTATGTTCTATTCAGAACAGACTGTTTCCCTAACCATGGAAATGGTTACTATAATTGTACTCTTGAGTAAGAATGAGCCTCTGCAGGAGCTGACCCATGAAGGTCTGCAGAATACTTGAGGGCAGCAACAGTGTAAACTTATGTTGTTGTAAACATGGCCCTTAATCCATCAAAAGAAAAACATATGGACTCCATCTTTATTTATTTCTACAACAAGTCAGAGTCATCATGACATCTTTAAATACTTTGAATATTAGCGTGCTGACTTACGAACTAAAAAAGGCAAAACTTGACTCCATTAAAAGAAAAAGCCTCTTTTTTTTGGCCTATTGCTCAACAAAAAGCAGAGCTTTCTAAACACTGCATTAAAATTAATAAAGCTGTTTTGAAAAGTCCTGTATTTCAATATTATTACAGCTGCAATAATTAAGAATTTGGCTACAACTCTGAGTAATGAAAATCCATCAATCTACATACATTTAATTTACTACAGCTCCTATATATATGCAAATTCTTTTAAAGTTTGTCTAATGGAAAAAAAGACACTTGGTTAAACCACATGCATGAAGCACTAATGAACATACACACCAAAGAGAAAAAACCCTCAGTGTTTGATACTGACCATATTTTATCCAATACATACACAATATGACTGCTGAAGGTAAAGATCAAAAGAGATTTTAACAGAGATACTTACTTATAAAGCAAAATATATTACTGAAGTGGCCATTTACTAAGAGTATCATTCTTTTTGAAATGTAACAGTGCATATCTGATGTGACCAGTTGCTGTTAATGCTAGCAGTTTGCTTACTGTTTTAGACCAATTTAATCAGAGATGTTACAGCTCTACCTTGCCCTTGCCCTGACCAAGCTTCTTCTCCCTCTTTCTTACACCAGTGCTCATATTCCTGGGGCTGCACAGTGAGTCAGTTCTAGCAACTGAAATGGATAAAACACAAGCATATTAAAAAAAAACACAAAGAAGTTTTTGTCTGTCTCAGCTTCCCAAACCATATTACTGTCTTTAAGGACAGCAAACATGTAAGGATAGGAGGGCAGGACCATGAACTATGTATCTATAGAATTATACCCTAAAGTTTCAATCATAAATCAACCCATATATTTGTGTACTCAGAAAAGAGGCAGTACATCCTGGGGTAGAAGTGACATCAATGTTTTTCTGATGACCCTAGAACTTAGGTCTGTGCCCATTAGCAAATATGAGGGAAAAGGGAGAGAATTTTAACATGTTAGACAATGGAGATGGACACACAATGGAGAGTGTGTGTGTGTGTTTAGTGTTTATGTGCTCATACATCCAAGGCAAATAAATTTGTATGCAACTTGAAAAGAGAAACCTAAGAAATTATAACAAAGATTCTTACGGCTGTTTTTTAATAAGATATTGGACATCAGTTTGTAAAGAGAAGTATGTAAATACAAAAACAACAACAACAACAAAAACCTCAAACAAACAAAAAAACCCTCAACCATCAAACCCCCCACCATAATTTTACACTGTCTATGCAGAACATCCCAGTGTGGGGCAGTGAGGTACTGGTCAGTGTCAACATGGCAGGGAGACAATCCCATCTGGAACTCTGTGTCCAGGTCACCTCACTGTGAGAGAGACTGGGAGGAAAGAAGGGAATTCAGGGAAAAGCAAGGAATGTTGTATAGTCAAGGGAAAGAGATTTATGAGGAAAGATTTAAAAGAGGTAACGGACTGGCCAAAGAATGACTAGGTAGGGGATATGAGGCATGGTAGCAGTCTATAAATATTTCAAGATATAAACACACAAATAAGACAAAAGAATTATCTAATGATGTTCATGGAATATAACTAGGAGTTAGAAGATTAATGTACAAAAAGGAAAAACGTGGGTTAAATATCAGGAAAACCTCTTGAAAGTAAGATGACTTAAACTGGCTGAAGAAAGGAAATGATGTGTAGATCCTCTCTAGTATTCAGCAAATTTTGCATCAAAATGAAATAATGCACTAGCAAGTGTANTATTTCTATAGGTTAATTATTTTTAGATAGTAGAATTTGAAGATTTATTAATTGTCATTCCTACAAATTTGAATAAATAGATTTTGTGTATAAACAGTAAACAGGCTTTTTTTTTCAACCTAATTTGTAAAATTTTTGAAATTGTAATTCATAAAAAATTTAGACAATTGCTTAGGTTTTGTTTTTCCTTATTTATTCCAGCAAATCAGAAAATGATTATGGCATTATCTGTCCTACTGTCCAAAATGCAGCATAAGTTACAGCTCTAAAAATTCTTCTATATTTTCCTCATTATGACTTTTTAATTCAAACAAACCCTATATTTATATTGGTATAAAACTACCTTTATAAAATTTCTGGTGTGTTTCGTTTACATTGAAAATTTATAATTAAAAAAAAAAACTTTGACACATCTGTTTCCCAGGAGTCATATGTATTATTATAACAAGTAAAATCCATTCTCCTGCTTTTTACCAGTTTTAATGAAAACTGGTAAAGCACTTAAGAAAGTGTTGTTTAAATCCTGCTTTAAACCATAAAAAGCCCCAGTTTAGTAACAACTCCTCTAATCTTAAACTAGCTTATCTGTTCTAAAATAATGGTATTTAAGATCTAAATATTTGTGTTTCTTGACTAAGACCACCAGAAAAAAAATCCACCATTCCCTTAAATTCAGTTTTAAGTCTTCTGGTCTAATTTCATATACTTCTATTAAGGTTTTTATTCATCATCACAAGAAATGTTTGTGAGTTATAACCCATGATAACAATTAACAGTGAGTCAACATGATAGGAGATGTGAAAATTTGTAAATGTGAGCAGTAGCACTACAGAAAGAGCTACTACATTCTGCAATTTCATCCTTTAGACTAAAATATTATTTACCTTTCTCTGCATGTCTGGCTACTCAAAATCAAGTTCATAAAAGTGTTTAAGTTGTCTTAGCTAATTACTGAAGGATGGGTGCATGTGTGGATACGAGCGTGCACGTGTAGCTACTAGGAAAAAAATCTAGAAAGAGTTGAGAAGAGAAATTTCTGAAAATATTTGCCTGTGTGCTTTCTTAGGGCCCAGTCCAACCCAAATGAGGCTCTGTGGCTGTTGGCCATGGGAAGCTCAGTGAAGTTCCTGTGTGAGGAATTCCGAGCAAACGCAGCTCTGCTCTCAGCTGAAAGCTGCCCGGCTGCTGAGCTGCCTTCATTGGGAGTCCCAAGGGAATTCCCTCAGCCAGCTGCATAATGAGAGCCACAGAATTCTGACAGAGGCAACTCTAACGTGAGCTGGAAAAAGTCACCAGGCTCTTTAGAAAGGTCACATGTTGTTTTATTTGTTGCTCAGGTTCTGATGGTTTCGCTGGGAATCCATTTACGCAGCTTGAAATTTATTCTTAACATATCTGTGTGAAATATGTGGAGGAACTGTGGTTTTCCAACTTGGTAGCAACAAGAGAAAAGCTGATGTCAGAAGAAAGTTCAAAGAAGCTGCTCTCAGGTGAAAGCCTCAGAAGCTACAGAATTCCTAGACACATCATTTCTTAGAAGAAATACAGTGCAGTCTCATGTATGCACAGTGCATGTGCACACATGTACACAAATGTATGACAAAGGGATACCAGATTCTATTTAAAATGTTATTAAGTGCTGTCATAGGCATGAATAGGATTTTGTGTTTTGTGAGAGGTAACCAGTCAATTGGACAATGAGAATGATTTAATATAACAATGAATTCATTAGTAAAATATCCTATTATGAGATATATAAATGTTTCTTTTTTTCATATAGCAAATACACTTTTTGTTGAAATTATAATACTATAATTTAGGTTATAATGTAAATGTGGTATGACACTGCAGACATCACCAGTCACATTCACACATATTGCATATTTTTGTTCAAATAAGAGCACTTAATACAAACCCTAATATTCTGTTACTAACCTTTAGAATTAATTGTCCTCCACAAGTGATTTGAAGTTGAAGTATAGCATGATAAACATCTAAAATAAATATTTTAGCAGTTCTGTGATAATGATTTCAGTTAAAATGCAGTTAATAATTTGCCATACCCTCTGGCTTACAGTTTGATCTCCCATATGTTTCAGGTTGTCTCTCCTACAGGACAAAGCACACAACCCTTCCTCAGCCTCCTGACTGGAAGCCACAGCTTCAGTGAATCACTGTTTTCTACCACAGTAGATGTGTGAAGTTCAGTTTCTCAGTCTCAAAAAATCTCTCATCAGCAGTCTTATATTTACATGTGGTGGGTGTTATCTGCTGCTGTAGAGATAAAAGGCACAGACACCTGAAATCCAAAAAGTATCAAAACAGGAGAGTCTGTGAGAACTTCAGCTAACACCAAGAACATGTTACGTATACTGAAGACAAAAATTACAAACATAAATAACTTTTCCTTATGAAAACAATGTACTTGTTTGCATCACCATTTCAATAATATTTCTCCTTTACTCTGCTTTTACCTTACTGAACTGAAATATTAGTACTTTACAGTCTTTTTCATTCCATAATTATTGCAGTTCAATTATGCTCTTGCATATGTCAGGTACACTGCAGTCTAATTTAATCTTCATTACACATTGCCATATTGCAATTATACATACTATCAGAGTGTTAACACATATTTAAACCTGTTATTCCTTTGTCACTGATTTACAAAGAGGTACCTGAAAAGAAGCAGATGTCATAATTACGTGCTTATGCAGCTCATTTTATACTAAGTCTCAACGTTAAATTGCAGATGAGCAAGGCATGTCCTGAAATTAATGTAGTGATAGTACACTAATGCTGTGATTCATTATGGTTTGTCAATGTGCTGCACTTCTGGAATGTGTGATAAAATTATATTAATACTGCACGGTAATGAGATTAATGAATTTGTACATGGGGAAGAATAATGGTTGCCTTTGTTAGACTATTGAAAAAATAACATATAGGTAATTAAAAAGAATTAGTCAAACTCCGTACAACCCCATTTATATTAAATTAATTTGTCTGGCTTCATTTCTAATAATTGATCACTCTCTGTAAATTATAAAGCAATCTTCAACCATATGAACTACTACTGTAGGAGGAGAGTTTCCAGAGTATTATGAACCATCAAGGTGGTCCCTGTGGGTTCATATTAATTAAGGTTTAACAGTTTGGAAAATTGTAGCAATATTTTATGATTCATGTAATTAAACTCTGTAACAAAACGTCACAACCACTAGTTATATCTGTGCCTATGATTTATATCTTACCCTTATTTCAAAGGAAGCAGAAGTAATGAAATATTCTTAAACACACAGACAATCAAAGGAAAAATGTACTGGTTGTTTTTAGTGTTGCTAACTAATCACATTAGCATTTCATTGCCTCTACTTCAGGCACTAATGGCCACCATCAGACAGTGCAAATGAGATTAATTTAATATTCAACATCATAAGCTTTTTCAATAAAGTCTTGATTCTGATCTCTGACTCGTTTTTCTCCTCTGTAATTCCACTTATTTCAATTGAATTTTCTCCTCTTTTTTGTACCAACAGTGCAGAATCTAACCCCTTCCTTCTTTGGTTCTCTGATACAGTTAATACTTGCTAGCAAAAGCTACTCCTCTAAATTTGAAGTCACAGATCTAAGCAAACCAGAAATGCAGTCTAATGTGACTGATGCTGAATTTCAGAGACTCACTGTATAAAATTGAAAGCCACTATTTGAAAATGGGTTCTCTTTTGGAAAATGTTCCTGCATAATCTGTCATATTCAGTCATTTAGGCAATTAATGTTCTTGAGGTATTGCTTTTCTTTGCTTGTTACTGAAGTTTCTCACTTTCAAATTTTTGTTACTAAATATTAGCACTGAAGAGGAACCTTTAAAGTGAAATTTTGCTGTGAAAAAAAGACAAAGAATTTTCAAGAAAGCTTTAATTTTGACTGATTTCTTGACTCTAAAAAAGCATATTTTAAAAGCCATGCATACTGTTAGCACTCTCAGTACAAAAATCAACTCCCTTTTCATTTAACGATATCCTGTGGTACAGTGGTTCTTGGATGCCCAAAACTACAACATCTGTCCTGCTGTGTGTCACTTGTAATTGATGGCACATCCTGCTCTGTGTGGCTCTGAGATTGATAGTAGATGGTGGATCAATCAAGCAGGGAGATGTCTAAATTCTAGAAATTGTCTATAATAAAGACAGTTCTAACAAATCAGACACCAGGTTTGAGACTAATACAAATGCAGGGATCATGAATTAAAAAATCCCAACAGCTTTCAAGGTTATACTTGGTTACTTGGGTTACTTCTATACCCACATTAAAGCTAGAAACCAAAATTTTGGCTCTAAATAACTGTTTGGTTGTTTTTGTTTTTTGTGTTTTTTTTTTTTTTTTTCCCAAATTCTAAAAATTTCCCCCCAAAAAGCTTTTACCTTTTATTTTTCAGGCTGAGGGATGTGTCACAGCTATCTCAGCTCATGAGCTCGGGCTTGTGTAGAGAGTGCACATGGCTTGCATTGTGTGCAATGTACTCAGATGGGCTTTGTGGATTAATAGGATTCTTCTGCTTCTACAACAATACAAAACTTGGTTTTCTGGTAGAAGTAGTATCTGTTCTCAATGATCTTTGTTCTCAGATATCACAGTAATGGGCATCAAATAAGTACCAGAGAAGAACACTGGTTAGTGCAAATGAGCAACAAATGTAAGGCTTGAAGTGAGACCACAGAAGTTTGTCTAATTGACCTGCAGGCTTCAGACTCGACTCTGACTGTAAAAGGGCACAATGCACCAAGCAGTCTTTAGGATTCTCTGGATAAAAGAGGGCAGCACATGTGTTAGGGACATTGGGTCCATTCTATAAGGTGACAGAAATCCCACAATTCCTCTGTGTGCATTTTGAACCAAAATGGGGAGGGGATCCACAGAAATGGTGTCTCATTCTCTGCCATCTTTGCCAAAAGCCTGTTTCCTGTCAGGAAAATCAAACTGACTGCCTCTCCAAACTTGTAAATGACTATCTTTAAAAGGTACAACATTCTTATTCCATCTTTGAATTCCTCACCTTGCTATTTTTTCCTTCCTACTCTGTTACTGAAAAGTGAGTTTCCAGTTCAGAGGTAAGCACCTCTGAAATTTGTTTTGGCCAAGTAAATAGAAAGGTACACCATAATTACAGGGTGAAAAAAATTACTCTCATCTGTTGGTATTCACATTCTAGCTTTAATTTTTGTGAGTTGGTTAGTTTTCTCCTCTGTATTATTATGCTGTCTTTTTCCTGGAAGTAAAATTTAGCCTAGGGTTTATAGGTGCAATAGATAACAATTCTATCCTAATCTAGTTATGACAGATTTAATATTAATGGGACTAAGAGGAAAATCAGTTTCCTGACAAATGATGATAAAGTGAAATCGTTAAGCAATAATAAAAATCAACATGCCATATCACATCACCAGTCATTCAAAAGTGACAAGCAGAAACAATCTGCTGAGACAACATCCAACCACAAGCATAATCACATTTATGATTTAATTCCCATTTAACATCAATCACATCAAATTAATAACCACTCTCAAAGAAAATTAAATCCTAAGTGTATTTTTCCTTTAAAGTGTTATGATCAGAGAAGAAAGTCCTAATTAAATCTTAAACTAACTACATGTTTTATACATGTGACACCTGTAACTTGGCCAGCATTGTGAATTGGCCCCATGTGGATTTTCATCATAAAAGAAACTGACAATTCCTTCTAGCAGCTGCCATAAGTTTGATTAACGTGTAGCATATCCTTTTGTGAAAGTTCTTGTAAAGATTTTCCATTACTTTAATGACTGTGAAGCCATTTTGATTTAGGAAAATACCAGGCTGTGATGATTAGTGTTCGACATGCAACTCAGAGACAAAGCTGCAAGCCAATGTTTATTCTGCTCTTCCTATGAGTAGAGTGTTTGTCAACACCAGACATCCTGCTCATACCTTATTTCATCTTCCCAAATGACTTATTCAAATGGTAAGGGCACTATGAAAAACATTTTTATAAGTTACTGTTGTGGTTTAAACCCAGCCAGCCACCAAGTCCCACACAGGTGTTCGCTGCCTTACTTAGAGCATTCTGTGATTAGGATACACAGGAATTCTGCACATACTGAAGTAGAATTTAAACCTTTAAACTTTATGCAATTCCCAAGCACTTCGAAGTCTGAGAGTGGCATATAAATGCAGCTGCTCATTTTCATCTGTAGAAGTGAGTCTGGACATGTCAGGACATAACTCGATACCCAAACTGTCCTTCAGTGCTGCAGCAGACTCTGCTGGAAACATCCATGGACAAACCAGTGCCAGGATTCTGTCTTTCCCTAGCTATTTGGTATGTCTCCTGTTTCCCAACTGGCAGAGGATTTGGGTATGTGACAGAAAAGCTCACCATCATTGTTTCAGATGATTGTGCCTTATAGAGCACAAATATATTGCTGTATTTAAATATACCACAGTTGAAAGTATAGAAGTTTAGGAAAAAAATTTAAAATGCATATTAAGTACTGAAGATGCCCTTGGTGATCATGCCCTTGTTATTTTTAAAATTTCAAAGTGTTCAACCCATTTGAAGTTTCCTAGTGTAAAACAAAGGCTGGTGCTCTTGTACTTCCTACATGCCGTGGCAAAATAGTTCTTTATTTAAAGATGAAATTGCAGATGCAAGAGAACTCTCCCCCATTAAATTTTTTTCCTTCTCATTCATGAAAGCAGAAATTTAGAAAAAATAAGGTATTTTGCAAAGAATGAATCAAATGCAATATTTAGCTACATGTACTTTTCTGCATTCCTTTAATAAGGTTCAGCAAAGGAATATAGTTTGTTTCAGGGCCGCAGATTCTGACCTAAGTCAAGCAAAAGTCAGTCATGATAAACCAAATAACATACAACATATCCTCAAAACTAGTCTTTGCAAATCACAGTCCTATCATGACAACCAAGTCCTTCTTGCCTTTTAAATTATAATGTAATAGAATCTTATAATATGCAAGTCTGTTATTAGAGATTCTGCTGAAATATTCAGGGCTAAGTCAAGATGTGAAGACACCTTTATGAGACAGAGTATTGGCAAACAGTCTCTCCTATGCCTCACAGCAAGAAAAACAATCTTGCTGCAGCTGTTGTGTTTATTATAAAATTCATGCTATAAAAGTGTTACCAGAACACAAATTGAAGTACTTTTGTTTAAACCTCCCAAACTGAGAGGCACATTTCCTCACATGACTAGGAGATCTCCAAGGCCTACTGTGGATATCTGGCATAAGCTGGTAAATCCATTCTCACTTAAAAGATTCCTGAAGTGTCAAGCCCAGATTAAAATGCACTTTGTCACTGAAGGTGAGCTTGTGAGTCCCTTCAGTACACCACGTAGCAGCCACTCACATGTGCAGTTCCAGTGTCTT
Source organism: Peucedramus taeniatus (assembly GCA_013400575.1). Classification (NCBI taxonomy): domain Eukaryota; kingdom Metazoa; phylum Chordata; class Aves; order Passeriformes; family Fringillidae; genus Peucedramus; species Peucedramus taeniatus. Next base: position 64,266 of record WBNO01003377.1, on the reverse strand, counting down.
CCCAGGCACTGGAGAGGAATGGCTGCACCAAGTCATGATCTATCCCTCACAGACTTCTCAACAGCTAGTCACAGCATGAAAACTACTCAGCACAAAAAAAAAAAAGAGTTTCACATTCTGGTCATAATCACAGTCATACAACTTTTTTTTTCATTTGAACTAATGCTAATAATTTGAAATAATAAGTTGTTTCTATGCATAGCTGTGATTCAAAAATACTGCATCTCTGCCATTGTGCATTTGTGAACATATACATGCATCTGCCTTCCCACATGATTGAAACAGAATTGGGAAGAATTGGTGGAGATCCTGATCTATGAGTTTTAAATCAAGAGCCATACAGAAATAGAATGGTTACTGGAACCATATGAGTGCACAGAATTGCTGTCTCATAGGAAAAGCTCAGTTCTCTCAAGTGAAATGTATTTATTCTGCATTCACAGCTCAGGGTGAGCAGCCCTCCTCTGGGCCCAGTGCAGCAGGTTGATTTGTTCTGCCAGTAGCTTTGTTATGTAAGACACTAAGCTTTGCACCTTGCAACTTATTTTATCAGTCTTTTATCTATACATACATTTGAATAGATAGATTTGAATAAAAGGCATATGAGTAACCATGCAAAGAAGGAAGATCCTTCTGCATCCTAGTGGTTGTGTAACTACCAATAAAACCCAGATTAATCAATCTCCTCCTTGTACCTTTACACTTCTCAATTTTTCCCTTCTTTATTAACTCAAGTTCATTTTTTTTTTAATCTCAGCTTGCCCAGCCCTAGTATGAGCTGGCAGCAAGGAGTGTTAACCAAAGTCTCAGAAGGGGTGGATCAGCACTTCCTCCCAGAGTTAAATGCAGGAAACCAGTCATATAAGCAGGAGGTTTGAGAGTATTAGCAGTGGTTTTAGGGGAAATTAATCTTGTTCCAAGGAGTAAATCTACATGGTGAAAGCTGGATCAAAATAAAGCACTGTACTAACAGTGCAAGCTGGACAACTTGTACTACCAGAGCAACTTCTCAGGGCTGTCTTGAGTTTCACATAGATAAAAGCTTTAAGCCACCCATACCTAAATAATCCATCAGCTTTCTTGTCAGCTCCTTTCTCCTTTTATTTTATTCTTAAATACCAATGTTCTGATCTAAGGTGCACACAGATATGGCACATTTTGTTTTACCAAAAATATCCTTAACCTGACAATATGTACTAAACACACCCAAAGTTTTGGACCACTTTGAGCTTGCTGATCCTCTTGACTAATCAAGAACATACTGTATAAAGATTCTTTCCATTTATTTTCTGAAGTGGTCTTGTTTATATCTTGCTTTAGAGATTAAAACTTATTACAAGATTACTTTCATCAAAGATTGGAGCTGTACAGATCACCTCATCAGATTTACATTAATGCTGCATAGGCAGGCATTTACAAATTTGCAAAAATTGGCCAAAGAAGGGTAACTTAACAGGTAAAGTTAATAACTTGTCTGCTAAACAACTTTCACTAGATGTCCCTTTCCTCACTGTACACAAAAAGCTTTGGGGGTCACCTGCATTCTGAGAACAGCAGTTAAAGATTTATATTTAATTCCTGCAGGATGTCTGCCTCTGGCCATTTTTTTTCATCAAGTAAAACCTGACTTGGAGGCTGTTATCTGTGCCCTGGCCATTGCATCTTGCTCCTGCTTTTTCCCCTTTTAGAAGGGTGTCTCTGACACTTGCCATATGCTCTGCTCTTACAGGAGTAGCTGTGTCTCCATCTGACAAAAGAGCTGGGCAGACTTTTGAATGAGTACTTGGTAGTTAGGTGCTCAGCCTATACTGACTATTGGCCATTTCCCTGCCAAAATTATGCTCAAAACAGACAATGAAAAATGCTGTCCCAACTGAATGATCTTGCTTTAAAGACATGTGGAGACAAGACAAACCGTAGTCAATTTTTAATCCTGCCTTTCATAAATAAATATAAAGAAAAATTATTGCAGAAAAATTTAGAAAATTATTCTTCTTTAAACACAAGCCTAATTACAAATGAACATCAGCTATAGGCTATCAACTGATGCTGTTTATTACATTGATTATAACAGGGAATCCCTAGGGTTAGTTGATGAAATAAAGATTTAATCTGAGGGTAAAGCACAACAACAAAAATGTAGCTAATTGTAAACAATAGTATTCCAAGTGCAGCTGAGTCCATCAATATGAAAACAGAAGTTAACCTCATCCTTCCACTACTGTAAACATATTAGATGCTATTTATTGTGATTACATGTGTGTGGCCTGTTACAGCCTAAATAGGAACATTTTCGTGACTGAAAGACATAAACATCAGATAAGTAACATCATTATTCCCATTTGAAGGATATAAAACCTAAATATTAATTTTAATAGTAAGATTAGCAAATTGGGAAATCACCCACACCAAAATCATAGCAATAATATCCATTGCTAATAAAATATTTGAGTTCCAAGAAGATTAAAAGTACAGGTGGGAATCAGCAGGGTTTATATGCTGTCCTGACACATGTCATAAACAGATTTTATACAAAAAAGAAGACAGATTTTCCACCAAAGCAGAATGAGTCACAGTAATGGGAATTAAGTTAAAAGACATTAAAAAATACCCAAACAACAAAACCCACCCTGTGGAAAACATTGCTTGTAACAAGAGGGAGGAGCAGAACCCCCAGCAGGGCTGTGGACAGTGTGCAGCCACCACAGGTAGGGAGGCCATGGCACTGTCAGTGTCCAGCTGTGCCATGGGGGTTTGGACACTCCCAGCAGCTCCCTGTGGGGCCAGTCTGAGCTCAGCAAACCAAATTCACCCAAAACCAGCCCAATTAAACACGGCCATGTCACCAGCACAGCCAGGCTGCCCTTGAAGGCAAGGCAGCTGCTTTGTAGAGCCAAAGTGATGAACTTTCCTGGCCCCCTTTGTGCCATGCCTAGAGCTCCAGGCCTGAGCTGGCTCCCCTCTTGGCTCAGCATCACTCTGTCCCAGTAACTTCTGGCCCCTAGAGCTGACCTCAGCAGGACTCCAGTGCAGTCCCATGGGTGCACAGTTGGAATATTCTGCTGTTCAGCTGCCACAGACACCCACTACCAAATCTAAGAGAAAAGTGACTTTGGGGTTCCCTGTTCTGTGCCTGTACAAGGCCTTTGCTTTGTCAACACTTGACACCCAAAAAGCTGATGTGCTATTTTTGGAGTAGTGCCAAGTGGTAGTATCAGGACATTGCAAAGGACTGTGATTAGAAAGCCTTGGAAAAAGGCAAAACTCAGCAAACTGCCAGGGTACCCTTTACCCAACCCCTTCAAAGGTGCTCCCAGAGACAAGCCCTGACATGAAGCAATCAGAACTCTGAAAGTCTGTTCAAGAGGGAAATCACAAAGGGACTGAAATTGTCTGATTTGCAATCTGAAACCAGGGCAGATTTGCATTGCAGGAGTAGAGGCTGAGTCTTGGCTACAGCCTCCACATCTGAATCTACATTTTCACAAAGGCAGTCCTTTCATGTTTTGAAATTCATCTGAAAAAAAGTTGGATTCCTTAGACATTTTGTTCCACACTGCTTTTTCCCATGCTGTTCCTCATTTCCAAGTAGTTCCTACTACTATTATTTTAAACTTTTCTCAGTATTGCTTTTGCTCTAATATTTTAATACTGCATGCATTTAATATCAGCCATCCTTAAGGGACTTTTCCTGCACTGTTTTTCTTGACATTGTTATCATTTCTGTAAGCATTGCTTTGAATAATCAAATGGTGGCCTGTAGACACTGAAAGAAGAAAGGTCAGATACTGTATATGACATATGATTTGCACATCCTTGAAAGGGAAATGAGTCATCTGCATAATACAAACAATAACTCAGTTTCATATGACTGAGATGCTAAAGATAAGATATGTTTATAAATGAATAAACTTCCTGATTATAGTGACATATTATGGTGATTTAAAAAAAAAATAGGACTACTTTGTGTAGCAACCTTTCACTTAAAAATAATGCTGAATACTGAAACTCAATGTCCATGTGATTCACAGCACAATGCATTTTTATTTTGTAGACCCTTCTCAAGCAGAAAAGCATCAGTGGCTTGTTGCTAACAGCTGAACCTCTCAGAAACACAAAGTTGCTCTTCAATACGGAACAGAGCACTCTGCTTCCAAGTATTACTACATGGATATCACAAGAGTTCAGCACTCCTATTTTGGCACAGGACCCATAAAAAATGACACTGTGTTTTAAAGGAGTTAGTAAAAGAAGAGGAATAGAAATGAGCCTTATCAAACCAAGAACGAGAACATATTTTCTTTCATTTCCAGCTCTTCCCACATTATCCAGTAGTGTGAATAGATCCTCCAAGTAAATACCCTTCCAGCCAGCCAGATAAGGAATTAAGTGCAGAAGCCAATCTTCTCAGCTCTAAAGCAGTGACCAAACACTGTCATTGTCCCTCTCCTCCACCTGTCAGCCCTGCTGGAAGACAATGCAGTGGAGGGGCAGAACTCCACTGTTCTGGAGTGCCCAGAGTGGGCAGAGTCTGAGAAGGCCAAGCTGGCAGGGTCAGCTCCCTCTCCCAGCCCAAGCTCGTGTGAGCCCTGTCCCTGCACCATGGCTTGTTCACACAGGCCATGTCTTCCAGCAGATGTCCCCAATTCAGCCGCCACAGAGGAGCTTCCAAATCGAGAAAAAATCTGAAGAACATCCCAGCTCCCCTTCCTGCTTTGCGATGCGTTTGGTGATCGCTTTGGCTCGCTTCCACACTGCACAGCAGTTGAGAGCATTTGATCTTTGGCTAGGATACCTCACAGCCTTCCCCAGATGAAAAGTTCAACTCAGCTAGGTGATTAGGAGTCCATTTTGAAAGCACAGCAGGATAAAGAGCTCAGATTAAAATCAGAAATATTCCAAACACCGCTGCTCTGAGAGGGCTGAAGTTGAAATTAAACATTGGAGTCAGCACAATACAAGAAATTCACAACCAACTGGTGTATATCTTGCATAATAAAAGTTTAACCACATATGTTCTTAATATACAGGGTAGAGACCCAAATATGACCTGGATAAATCCACTGTAATATGAACCAAAACCTTTGTTGTGTACCTTCAGCTTCATAATCTACACAGCTGAATCTTTGGAGTGCAGTGAACTGAGCCTCAGCAACAAATATCTCAATTTATCTGGCTAGTTGTTTACAAACAACTGATAATTAGTTATGCTATCACTGCTGCTGTAATGTATTTTATCAGTTGCTGCATATTTTTTTTCATTTTGTATGGTTTTCAACTGTCATAAACCAGTACAACAATCTGTCAACATGAAATAATTAATAATTATTATGTGAGTGACTGATTTAGTCTGGGGAACATGAAAGGCCATGAAACCTGGAGTTTCCTGGTCTACATAGTGTGCACAAAGGAAATGAGCATAAGCAATCACTGTCAGCTGTTCTTGTAAGTAAGAATTGAATCATTTATCTGTCTGCATGTATACATTATCATCATCTCCCACTCTGAGGTAAGCCCTAATAGCACTTTATGCTTGTTACAAATATTTCATAAAAAATACTGCTCATTCCTTTTGAGAAGAATAGTTGATCATGTACATATTTAGCATGAAGTGGGAAGTTAAAGAATTTTATACTTTGGCTCTAAAACACATTTAGGTTTTACACAGCTGAACATCAGATCTAATTCAAATTGACAATGAACAGTACAGTAATAATAATTTAAATGTTTCTTTTGTTCTTTACCTTTCTTTTGTTTTTTTCTTCAACTTGTTATTTTTTGTCCAGTATTAAACACCTGCAAATACCTTCCACAGCTTTAGTACTTAAACTATTTTAGATTTATATTTTACATCAGAATGCTGAATTTATGCCATAAACTTAATTTGTATCTATGAAATAATTTAAATTAATCATATGAGAGTGTCTTGCTGTAAGTTTACAGAAAAACTACTTTTGATGTAAATGGAGACAGAGCATACACTTAAGGCAGTCACAACTGAATGTTTCATTCCACCTCAGAAGAAATAAAAAAATCGTGGTAAAACCTGAAAGTTTTTTTGAGCAACCACATAATTCAAAATAAAATTTCTGATTTACTTTCTGTGTGAGCAAGATAACATGCTAGTAGGCAGCAAAGCAGTGTAGAGAAATATTTATAGGCTGTCATTATTGTAACACGTAAGGCTGTATGAATAATCAATTGTTCTCAATAGAGGCTAAGCCACTTTCTGAAAAATTAAAGGACAATTTTCTTTTTCTCCTTGGGGAAATAAATTGCATTTAAATATACTTAATTATAAATAAATAGTAATTATATATTAAATACTATATAATGAAGCATAAAGATAGCTAAACTGGTAGAATGATGTACAAATATGTGCTTTTACATAGAATAAAGTTACACTTGCAAAGAAGTTAATGTTGATCAGGATGTTTTTATCTTGTGAAGCTCAGGCCTTTTGTTCAAATGAAGTATCTTTGAGTATGAGCAATCTATGCCAAGGTTTGTATGATGTGGGAACCTCTAAGATTCCTGTAGGCTGGAAGACACAGGAGATCATTTCCAAAACTGCATCCAGTGTCTCCTGGATCCCCCCACAGTGACTCAAGCTAAGCATCAACACTGGGAACAACACAGGGGGAGTGGGACAGCCTGAGAGCACAGCTGGGAGTGTCTGCAGGTAAAGCCCTCCAGAACACCAAATTCAAACAGACTCTGGAGAAATTTCTCTTTCAGAGTTAAACTGGAATGTGGACAAACCTCTCAATTCTTTCCCAAACTGAATCTTCCACAACCTGGTGGTTTTGCTATACAGGTCCAGCTTGAAAGGGTAAAAACGTACCAAAAAGCCACACAGAGCGCAGAAGGCAGACGGAGGACATTTGACACCGAGATTCCTTTCTTTACCCAGCCTCCCCTCCTGGCTGGCAGGAGGGGCACAGCACGTTCTGCCTCTGCTCTTCTCCTCCAGGGCTGCTGGCACACCCTGTCCTGAGCCCTGCCCTGCTCCCTCTCTGCACAGCCAGAGCTGCACACCAGAGCTGAGACGACGCATGAACTGCTTGAAGAGCTCTCAACCTTTTGTCATGTTTCCCCCTTCCTCCATTCCTATGTACTATACTTGACTTAAAAAACTTTCTCTATCATTTAAAATTGAATTTATGGGTGTTTAATTGAGAAAAGTAACATTAAATCCTTGACATTGCTGAGGAAGAAACAGAACATACACCCAAGCAAGCTTACTCCCAGACTGCTTTCTGGTACTTATTCCAATAGAATGCTAATAATTATGTTAAAAAGCTAATTTAAGAAATCCAATTTTTGGAAAATGGGTTTTCAAAGGGCACATTTAACAACTAGAGAAAGTTCGATCTGATTTCCCCATTAGAAGAGGAAGGAAAATCCAATTTTAATCTATTTTTGTTCTCTTAAAAAGATGATATATAGAAGTTACTTTGAAAATCATCCTTTCAAAGCAGAACCTGGTATAAGCATGTGCTAACCTGCAAAGTGCAATTAAACTGTTCCGATAATTCTGCCTGAAAAAATTAGCAGCAGTATTGAGAAGGCAAGTTGTTTTCAAAATGTCCAGGGCAGAAATGCTTCTGTGTTAAGCTGGTATTGATTCTGAAACAATCTTACACATGATAAATGAGAGCACATTTAGGAGAGGATTCAGTCATAAGAGCTCACAAATCAATCAGCTTGTCAACAGGCAGACCAAATTCAATTTTTATTCTTAGTAAACTCTTATTTGGTGGTAGGCCATTGTTTACTTTGAAATAGCTTTACAAAGGAATGGGGGAGAAGGGGAAACATGGGAAAGACAAGCTTTCATCAACATATTAGAAGTTGGTATTTCATTTAGGGCTGGGACAGGGAAAATATGATTGTTCCTAGGATACCACAAATCTTTCATCTCCTTCTGGATGATCATAAACATTTGATCGTGTAATGCCCTCTATCTACAGCAGCATCTCATAATAGTTCTTGTACAGTGGCATATGGCATCACTAATTTGTGACACAGCACACTGCAATTGGTATGTCATAGTCTAAAGAAACAACTTGATGTAGACAAGAGCTGCTGCATCTCTTGCCAAGTTTTGCTATATTTCTGACAAGCAGTTTTCAATGTGTTCTGATAGCTCAAAATTAGTGTTGGAGTGAAATGACATGACAAGAAAAAACACTAAAAAATCCCCATGAACCTATTCTCCAGAATTCCCAAACTTCTGGTCCTTAGAAACTCATCAACAGTAAGTTGGTTGGAACTTGAAAGGTTATTGGAACACCTCCCACTTAACATAATTCAGTTACACAACCTATTAGTGACTTTGCACTGATATCACTGCTTGATTTCTGAAAAGTCAGTATTTCAGTCTAGAGAGCCCAGCCTGAGAGCTACCATGTGGTTGTGGAGGGATATTCTCTGTATGAGGCTGCTCAGGCACTTCCCTCTTGCCAGCCTAAGGGTGACTGATTTTGCAGAAGAATTAGCCTAAACAAAAAGCCAAAGTCAGTTGCTGGCCCCTACATGGAAAACTCCCTTAGCAGGAGTCCAAGCCAAGTGTTATTACACCAAAACATCACTGAGAGCTGCACTGTGGGAAGGAGTACAGATATTCTGAGTCATGAGTGATGCAAACATCTTTTGAGATTTCTTTTTCAGGATTAACTTTTGGAGAGAAGAAATCAGGATATGAACTATTCCTATTACTTTCTCCCTTTTCATTACAATTAAAATGAGAAGTGGAGACAAAGGCTGTATGAAGAATAAATAGAACAGAACAGAACAGATCACAGAACAGAATTCACTGGTGTTTTGTTTCTCTACACTGGTGTCTTCTTCTCCTCATTATCTCCTTTACCTTTAGATAATTACAAGAAAGTGACATCCTTCTAGTGCCTTCTAGTTGGATTTTCCTCACCCTTTTGGTTGATAAAATTAGAAATCCACCAGGCCCACCCATATATTTCTAGAAAGTACATGCCTATTTGATTTTTTTGATTTAGTCAATATTAATTATGTTCCTGCAAATAGTATTTCTGAAGATGCTTATGGAAGAGAACATTGTGTGGATTTAGCACATATTGCCAAACAGATGTCATACAAAATTGACATTTTTCTGCAGTAAATTAATTGGTTTTGTCATAGACACTCACCAGGACCACAAACCTTATGGGATGGGTTTTAGTTTTTATTCAACAGGGAGACAGAATTGGGCAGAATCAGCTGAACTGTTTTGGTTCCTTAATCTTATTTGTTTTTGTTATTGTACTATAACCAAACAAAGTACTAAGATAAAACGCCAAATATGAACATCGCGAAATACCACAGTCAGAATTTGTAACAGCATGTGAATTTCATGGCTGAGTTTTTAAAGATTAATCCAGCTGACCCAGAACAACTCCAAACATTCAAAACCTAATAGTCTCCAAAATCCTTGTCACAACTGGAAACCTAAGGATATATAGGCTTACATATATATAGGCTTACACATGTGTCTTGTATGAAAGACATCAAGACTGCAGAATATAGAGGATTACTCAGCCTGACCTCACTGCAGAAAGAAGAGATGCACAAGGAAAAGCAGTTTAGCAGATTTTGTATTTTAAGCTTGTGAGGGTCCCATATTTCAATCATTACCATGATGTCTAACATCTGAAGGTGAGTGAATCGTAAAAGACTCTTCTCATCAACCTGGGAAAACATGTCTTACAGACACTTCCAAGATAACAGCTATGAGATGATTAAACATCTTCCAACAAGTTCAACTCCTCCTCCTTTCTCCTGTCTCTTAAAACAATCAAACTTACAGGAAACTCCTAACAAACAAAAGCATTTGGAGGAAATATTGTGTTCTGCTTCTTGTGGTGTAAAGGAAGAAGACAAGAGTATCTTGTTTCACTGTTGTGTTTTAATGAGAAAAACTACCCCCTTGCTTTTTATCCTTCAATTCAGAGCACATGAGAAGCATACTGGAACCCAATAATACTTCCTTGAATGACCAGTAAAAACCTGTTAGTTCCATTCATTTTGAAATAATAAAAATTACTAGACTCTCATGTCAACCTGAGCAATCTGTTAAATGCAGGCACTGGTAAATGACACTACTTGAATAATAATTAATTCCTACATAACTGGGAAGTATGTATTCAACTAATATCAGACATGAAGGTATTTGTTGAGTTTTATTGGATTTTAAGCACAGGTAATTTGTTTTCATTTCCTTCTTTATCATAGATACTTTTCCCATTTTTACTATATAAAATCAGAGTATCATATTCTCTGTTGAAAGCAATATTAAATTACTTTTAGGAAACAAAGAATATTATATATGTTTTTTTTCTGATCTGCTTTTAACCAGAATAAAGCTGCACATCTGGTATATTTTAGTTTTGGGATATGGAATATCTCTGTCTTTCCCAAACATTGTCTACTGTAAACCAAACTGAACAACTTTCGGAAGTGTTCCTTTTTCACTGAAATTTGAACTCTATGGAGAATGCTTGGCATATGGATTAAAAATGGATGTGAAAAACCAGTCGTGATTGGAACAAAGGGATTTTTTTTAGACCACAGGAATGGATATAAACTTGAAGGTGCAATCCATCCTAGCTTCAGTTATTAGGATATATAATTTAGAAATCAGGACTGGATCTAAGCCAAAGGTGATAAATGAAGACAGCATACTTATAAATGATGGCATTCAGGAAGGAGAAGTACATAGAGGTTTTTTTATGGATTCTAAGTGCATTTTTATACAGGAATCAAATTTACAGTGCCAGGATACATATTTCAAATGAAACTGAAGTTGTACTATTTATTTCTGCACTGAGTCAGAATTACAGAAAAGCCTAGCAAAAGGGTGGTCCTTTCCATTGTGTTTCTGCATAAAAGCCAAGTGTCTGTGTTTAAATGCAAGTAACACAGACTTAATGTTATGTTAATTCCTAGCCTGATGCAAACTGAACACCCTATGCTGTACAATTACAATATAACTCCCAGGGTTTTATTACAGAGTAACAGAGCACTTCCTGAATAAAATTAATCAGTAAGAGTAGAATCCTTTCCCAAAGGACTAAATTCAAACCATCACTGTTCACTTTTATCTAAGTTCTGTGCTTTAAGAAAAGAAAGAAGCCTAGCCAGCTGTTCAGCTCCATTTTTTTATCTGTAGCTCTCACTGACTAAAGGAAAATCTGACTACACAATAAAAAGATCAAAATATCAGATCTCTTTTTTATGTATTTGAAATAACAAAAAAACCCCAAAAACATCTCCAGCCTGTCCTGTGGAACCAGAAAGCCAAGGCAAAGCAGCACAGCCATGGAAACAGCTTTGGTATTGAGAATCCAAAGTCCCATACAAACACTGAATGAACCTCAAAACTCCAAAGCTAAACTGAATTGTACATCTGCTCTCCCTGAACCATTACTGAGAGGAATATAAACTGAGAAAAGCATTTTTCTTTCCTTCATGGATCCTTTTAAACTATGGCAGAAGCAATGGAGGTCAAGCATGGCCTCATTTTATGGATTGCTGTTCAACGATAGGCTCAACAAAGGGGAAAATATGCACTGATGAGAGTTGGAGAAAACAAACCTTGAACTTCTATTGGACAGCATCTTCCCTTCCTCCTCATTCGTTTTATGATGCATGCCTTCAATTGCAAACTACTATAAAAAGCTTCCTGAAATTCTTGGCACTGCCACGGATCTGATTCCACAGTGGCTTCCAGTGATTAACAGAATGCTAGAAAGTGCAAGACAAACAAAGATCAGGTGAATGGGGAAAAGAAACGAGAGTGCCATAAAAAGCGCACATAAAGTACATTCCGCCAACAGAGCCAATACTTATAAAAGGAGTGTAAGTTTTGAAAGTCAATCCCTCCCATTCTGAGCAGAAACCAGATGAATTTGTAAACGTTGCATTTTCTGTGTCTATGAATATATTTTTTAAAAAATCAGAACTGTAGCTTAACAGGCAGAGAGAGAGCAACAAACACTAAAATTCATTTGTTTCACTGAAATCTCAGTCTGTATCTGAATTCTTTCATTGACCAATAGTAAATTTGATCATCTGCAAATAAATTATTAAAATGCTAACTATAAGGTTGTACATTATAAATCCTGACTATATTATAAGTTTTGTTCCTCCAAGCAGCTCCTTAAAATGCATATTTAACTAATTTATCCTACACTTTGTGCCCCTGTGGCCCTGGAAGGTGAAGCAACATCGCTCATAAGAAATATTAACATTGCCTGTTTATCAAGGCATCCATGAAATACAAAAGCAATAAAAGTGCTAGTGTGCACACTCATTTACTATTGAAATATCACAAAAATTATTCAGTGTCAGAAATCTAATTTTGTATGATATTTCTATATATTTTAGCAGTTAATTTTTTCAGTATTACTGAATTAATATGCTTTGAATACCCCTGTAGCTACAGTGGAAAAATGGACCAACGCACTTATTTAGTACTGCTACCCAAATCCATTAGACAAATTTTCTTTACAGCAAAGCATTGATGAATGAAATGTCCCATGTTAATGTAAGAATAATCAATTTAGAATGCTTATGACAATTAACAAAGCTAGAGATAAGCCTTGAAAGCACCATGCTTTGTCAGCCCTGATTTGGATTAAACTTGTACTAATAGGATCATTTTTCTTCCAAAAGGTACTCTTTTTAGGCAGACCTATCAATTAATATGAATTATACATGTATAAAAGAACTTATGTCATTAATTAGACAAATTAATTTTTATGATGCAGTGAGTAGACTAACACCAGATTATATGAGATATCATTCTCCCAATTTATATGTATTTGGAATAAATGAATAGTTTACATTTGCATGGTTATTACAGAATCAATCATTATTAATCAGTGACACCATATTGGACAGTTTAATATAATCTGTTTTAAATTTCTCATGGTGACCAGATATATTCAAGTTCATACTTTTGAGGACAAAGTTTTACTTGGGCTCGCATGTTTTCACTGGGAATAACACTACAGACATCCCAAGGAAATACAAGCACAGTGTGTTATGTGCTGTGTATTTCAGTATATTGGTGATGATAAAAAGAAGCAAATTAAATAAATATAATCTAACTCTTCTGGCATCAATTTTAGCTGTAGAATTGAAAACATTCAAAAATTTAGAAAGGCTTGTGTTAATGCTGGCCCACACTTTGATCCTGAAACACTGTTTTATTTCAGCCACTAGTAATTTACCACTCATTGCTTCCTTTTGCCTTTAAGCCTAATGCATATAAGTTTCAAAGTGGGCTGAAAACCTTTACAAAACAAAAAAGTATATTTGAAAAATCAGGCACTTTGAATCCCACACCCCAAAGGTGTCTGAATTTTAAAAGTTTGAGTATTTACATGGCAGGTATAATTCTGCAAATATTAAGTTTTAAATCACTGCCTAATAGTATCTCCTACATGGAAAAGATAATACAGTGATTTCCATTCAGATGTGTTAGGAACTATTAAACACTTATTAAAGTTATTTTAAAACTTTGCTTGCTTTGCATTTAATGAAGTGAATGAAGGATGGAAAAACCTACACACTTTATGCACATTCAATTCTTAAAAATTACTTCTTGCCACATACCACCTTTCATCCACTATTTATACATTGGCTATAGCCAAATATAGGGGAAAAAATATTCCCTGCTACCTTAGCTGGCTTTCAGAGAAATAGGATAGCAAACCCTCAGAGAGGAAAGTATTTAAATGACCAGCCTGCCTCTGATAAAGCTCTAGTCTTGGGGAACATGTCCTCCTGCTGAACTACAGGGAGACAGGAAAACCAGCAACTGCAGGCCCAGCCCCCAAGGACTAATAAACCCCCCCAGCCCTATCAGGGATAACTTTGCCCAAAGAAAACTAAGGGGTCACAGTCCAAGGAAAGAGCTGCTCCGTGTCATGTGACAAACCTCTTGTATTTCCAGCCTAAATTTATTCCTGGTCAGTTTATAGGAGCTCCCGGCTCCACATCCACAATGCTGGCTCTGTAGCTCTCATCAGTCCCTGTTTTGTCAGGCTCAACAAGCCAAATTCAGTTTGCCCAGTCCCACAAGAAAACTCCCTGCCTGCCTACAAATACCTGCAGCCCTCCCTGGACGTGTTCTGAGTCTCCCTTTGGTGATGGCTGAGCAGATCTGGATGCAGGATATTCTCAGATGCCACCAGTCCCTCCGAAATCCCATGAAAATCCACCCTGCCTGGAAAAGAGAGGAACCCTGCCTGGACAGATCTGAGCACTCTTTGGGGTTTTTCCAGAAGGTTTCTGGCACTTCCAGTGTCTTAGGAACAGGCCACTCTGGCTTGGCTCTATTCGAGGTTCTTGGCTTTGATTTATCCTTGGATTTTCTAATTTGAAATGAGAGGCTAGGCAGGATCTACACAGGAAAATGCAAACTCACCTGGAACAGATCTAAATATCAAGTTTTCTATTGTTAATTTATTGTGTCACCTTAGCACACAGAAAGTTAAAACTAGTTTTGGAGACCATGCAAAGGCCTTATTAAAATCCTCATTAAATGATGTGCTTAGAGGAGGGATAGTAACTTCTGACAAAAATTAGAATAGCAGCAGAAGAATGCTCAACTGCTGATAAGAAGGGCCAAACATCAAAGAATCACACAGTATAGCATTTTCACAGGGAAGCAAATCATCATCTGGAACTGGGGGAAAAAAGTATATTTGTATGGAGCTTATTCTCCCCAATGCTTTTTGAATCAATTAACCTATAATTAACGTTTTTTTCCAAATCTAAGAAATACATAGGAAAGTAAAGGAATTCTTAAGCAGCAAAATCATAAGAAAACACAATTTTGTCTTTAGCAAAAAAGACAACTTTGTATACTACAATAGCTTTCTTATTGGATCAAACTTCAAACATAAAGATATATTCTAGTATATGATTAATTATAATTAATAGACAGGAAGCATGGACAGGTCCAAGCAGATGTTGAAAACAAATAGGGATTCACAGAACACCACAATGTGGTATAAAAATCTGAGTTTATTTGGTACAGCTGGCTGTATATAATGCCTTTTGAATTTATAAGACTACAGCATCTGGTCTTCCAATGTCTTGCTACAAAATTTCAGAAAGTCATGGGAATATTTTTTGTCCCATTTTCTTTTCTCTTAGATGGAAAGGAACTTATATAGACAGAAAAAAAAAGTGCATTGGAAAGAGAACTGCTAACAGAATGTAACAACAGAAATAAGCCCGTAAATTTTAAACACTGAAAACTGAAATGCTAAGACTTTTCTTCTGCCCTAGTTTTAGCTGCACAAATATCTTTGAAAGAGTGCAAAAAGTAAAAAGTTATTTGATTTAATTTTTAATTGCAACAGATGTTAAAAAAAATTAGATTTGCATTGAAACAGCAGGTCATAATAAAAAAAGCAATTTTAATAGGGAAATGTAATGTCTTGTGTTTTGAGTAGAATTCTTAATACTTATCTTCCCTTTATGTATCTGGGGAACACATGTAATGACCATTTTGCTCAAATATTTATTCACACACCTGAGTTCTGTCAGCATATACAGAAAGCAGATGTGAACATGCACATCAGAAACGAAATTCTTGAAGAAACGACAGAAGGTACACATCAGTCCCTGACTGCAGGAAAAGGGAAAGCAAACTTAGGCACTCCTTGATTATTCTCAGGGCTTGATGAGATTGGCTTATCCTTTGTCTTAGAATAAATGAATTAGAATTAAAGAAATAAATCTGGGCAATGTGCATATCCTGTGGTGCACTGCAGAGGACAGCCCAGGTATTTGGTACTCATGGTCTTGGTCTCACAGGATGAGCTCTTCTGAAGTCACCACAGGAAATGCCCATGTCAGGGCTGCATTACTGCACCTCCAACAATTTCCCCAAAACCCATCAAGCTGCCCAGTGTTTCAGTTGGGTTTTGGGTAAGTCTACAAAGAGACAACAACTCACACAATTTAGATTTTATTCCTACAATATCTGAACATGTGGAGATAGCCAATGTGAGCTCCATTGCTCAATGGTCCCTACTGAGCAGCAGAACTGCAAGGTAACCTTCATTAATTTTCTTTCTGACTTGTACAGATATTTTGTCTAGTCTTCACTCAGACATGGAAAATAAACAGATATGCTTAAACAAATATGATTAATTCGTGCTTTGACATTGTGAAAAAAACCCTGACTCTTGTGTCTTCTGTTGTGTTCCCTCTAAATAATAATGCACCAATTTAGTAAGTTTTTCATTAACTACTTACTTGTTCAGTAGCTTCAGAAAGTTGTTACTGTATTTCTCAAAAACTTGGCCATGGTTTCCTATTAAATTTCTGCTGCTGATAAGCAGTATTTTGTAGCTAGAATTCTGTAATCCAGCTAGACCTGGATTCATATGAGTGTTTTCTTAATAGGAACAGCTGGAAGGAAAACAGCTGGAAGCTTTCATTGCCATGTACATGCACTTTACATGCATTTGCCTAGGATCTCTCCAAGTCACCCTATATGCATCTTTCTCTTCATAGGAAAGCTTCATGTCTTCAATCATTTGATATATTAATGCTCCAGCCTTCCTAGCACTTGCCACTGGCATTTTGATAGAGAGTGATTCCATTTCCCATAGCACAGAACTTTGCCCATGGCTGAACACTTTTATTTTTGTCCTTCATATCATTTCTACAGCATGTGCTGGTGTGATGGATGTCTTCTTGGTCCCTTTGCCTCCTGAGTGCCTTTTAGCTTCCATCTGTGCTCAAAACTAATGGTTATTATTATTTTGTTCTTTTCTCCTGGACAGTTCTGCTGCCCTTGCTCTTTAGGAGAGGATCTCAAGGATTGCTTTATTGAGTTCTCAGGAGCTGAGTCTCATCTGCCTACCAGAATCCATTAGGCACCCTCTAGAGCTTTTCAAGTTATAGCCAGACAGCACTTTTCAGTTACAATGAATAAGTATTTTTCTCTCTTTTTGTGCTTTGAGGAAAAAAAAAAAAACAAAACAACAAAACCCAAACCAAACCAACAAACCTGTCTCTGGCGTTTTTGCAATTTTATTTGCATGAAATTATTCTATTTCTCACACCTTCCTCTGTCATCTATTCTGGCCAGTATTATTCACAACAGAGGTCACTGAGTCCCTGCCACTTTCCACCAATGAGAAAATGAAAGACAATGAAGGAAGGGGGATGTGATTGTGTGCTGTCGTTTTGTTGTTTCTTTTCTAAACTAAGTATTACTTTACATAGAATTCTGCAGCTTTTACACACACCAGAAAGGTTTTCTAGAAAGGCAGCATTCAGTCAAACTCTACCTGGGCTGTTATTTCTTCTTGGAAAACTCATTAGACTGGCCATTTCTATTTTTTTTTTTTCCTGCTGAAACAACAGAAGAATAAATATTTCTAAAACTAACTACCACTTGTTTTAGGAAAGCACTCACAAGGGTGTTGAGTGAACTGTGCAAGGTTTCTGCCACTTGCAGAAAGGAAGTGCTGGGGATTTCTTCCAAACACACCTATTTTGTGAATTCTGCACCTCCCTGCAAATTCAGCCATGGCTGTGCTAATGAAAATAGAAGAGAAAAGTAGAGGAGAAGGGAAAAGTGTCATGTAACTATTCTCCACAAACAGTTCAGATAAACATACAAATACACAGGTCATGTTTGATTTTTGAAAAAAAAATCTACAGATTTGGTCATGTTTCAGATATAAAGACAACTGAAACATGCAAATCCAGAGTAGATACATTGCAGACCGTTTGTGATGCATCAAACCTTTGTATTAATTTCACATGAAGTATTCCAGATCTTTAGGTATTTGTATGATATTTCATGTATATATGTATTTATAGGACTTGTGAGACTTTCAAGCTGAGACAATTTTTGAAAGAACATATTCTATTTCAAAATCTAGGGACATTGTCCGAAACTGGAATCTTTTTCCAAATGCATTAGATTAAATCAACAGGACCTTTACTGCAACTGCACATCCAAATCCCACACAACATTCTATGTTCAAGATTACAAACCTATTTAAACTTCCTCTACACATGCACACAAACAAACCATCAGCTCTAAAGATTTAAAGAAAGCTTCCAAGAATTGGGAATGAACTCCTTAGAGTATTTACATGAATAAGAGTTTTGTCATTGCCTTTAATAGAGCTAGACATCAAAATTTTGGCTCATTCATCTGAGAACAGAACTTTTCCCATTAGCAAATTTCTAACACTTACACATCTCATCTATTCTTAGGGGTGAGGCAAACCTGGAAGTGAGAGAACTAATCACATTAAATTAATCTAATTGAACATGCTCAGCATCCACTAGAGAACTAAAATTAATCTGCTGACATTTTTATTCTATAAATGCTTTAAGGATAATTGGGAGACTGAGTCACTAAAAGGTTTATTTTCAGTAAACTTAAGCATAGCTTCTTACAAGAATTTACAGGAAAAATCCAGCTTTAAATAATGCCAAATGCTTTCTTACTAACTTCCATACAATATTTGCTGATCAAATATATTCCTGATAAATAATGGATGAGTCACATAGGTTCTAACATGAAAGACAGATATAAATATAAGTCAGTTTAAGAGACTGCTGTGCATTTTTCCTGTATATTTGTCCATTATACCTGAAGTCTGAAGTTATTATAAATGTGGAATCTTATTCTCTGATATTGCAGATACTTTATATCTTTTTATGTTGACTCATACCTTTAAAGCATTTAAATTAATTTATATAAATCCATATAAATCTCATGTTACTTTTGCTATTATGAATATTTTAGTGCACATTTTTTCAGTGTATTTAATTGCTACAGTATAAAGCTATCAGAAAATACAATATAATAAAACATTTTAAAATTCCTTTCTCATGGCCTAGTCAAATTATTGTTAATTGAAAGAAAACTAGCAAAACATGGTGTGCTGAACATTTTACCCCATTTTATACTTTAGTATAATCTGGTACAAGTAAAACTTTTAATGGTCCCCACCCTTTGACAGTTCCAAGTGAATTTTACAAAGCAATCTATAAGCTTCATAAATAATGTCCATGTGGCTTTTAAGTAATTTATATAGTCTTTTCAATGGAAATAAGCAAGCCACTTAATCACTGAGCATGCATTTAGTTTGTTTTAAGGGTTAGCCTTTTCATTATACAACAATTGCTAGGGCTTATAAAATAAAATACTAATCCCTTTATAATAAAAGCAGTAACCTTTTAAATAAAAAACATATTTGAAGTACTTTTGATGAAGAATAATGACAAAACTAATTGTTTGCTATAAACATACAATATAATAAAATCTAAATCTCACAAATAAGAGTTAGGGCACTTGAAGGAGGCACCTTTGCCATTGCACCATTCATACATTTTGGTTAGAGTGCATTCAGGGACAAGTATTTAGGATCCTTCATTCTTCTATCTTATTCAGAGCCCCCAGACAAAATGACCAATTCCCTGAGGAATCATGAGTGGAGAGAACAACCCAAAACTGCTGCCTAAACAAACTTTGAGTTTCCTCCACAGTAGCTTTTGGAAATTCTGGGCTTCACTTATCATTCACAAAGTGGGAACAGACTGTCATATCATTGCACTGGGTACCAGAATTGTCATCCACCAGTTTTTTTTCCTCACACTGGATTTCTTCAAACTCCACAAAACTAAGATTCAACTCTCTTTGATACACAAGCTCATCATCAAATATTAAAGATACTATCTTTTATCAAGTAAATTAAGTTACTTTCATATAAAATTTACACCAAATCATAAGTTGCACTTTGCATTTCACTATCCTAACTTCCAATAACTGTTTATCTAGAGAGATGACAAGTTGCTCCTTCATAATGTAAAAATACCAGTGTTATCTGTTTCAGAGAGCTACACTTCATTGAATACAAGGTTACTACAGTTCTTTAGAGAAACAGATTGAAGAGGGAAATGACTTTCAAAAAGGCAGTTCCATCTTTGCTCTTAAGGACAGTGGAAAATGAAAGCAGAATGACTTAACCAATTATGACACATTGTCTGTCCGTATGCCCTACGCATTCAGCAGCAGGGGTATCACAGATTTTGATCTACAAAATGCTATATTTTGTTTCCATATTTAGATGGACAGTTGTCTAAAGCAACCTTCAGGTTTTTAAGTAATTTCATTTAGTATCAAAATCTTGTCTTGTCACCTTTCACGGTGAGAGAAAGGTACTGAGCACCACATAAGCTCCTGTGCTTAGCAAGGAAAAAATTACTAAAAGGCATAAAAAATCCCAAATAACTAGGAATCCCAAACACACATTACTTAGATTGATTTAATGACTTACTGGTAAGCAGACAGCAGAATATTTAACAAAGATCCCTTTGAGAAATTCAAACTAGAACTGCACACATGAAAACCTAATAAATATCAGAGCTGGATAAAAAGTTAGATGTGATCTTGTCCTTTAGAAATGTGTGCTTCAAAGCACAGAGTACTTTAATTCCATCAAAAGTGCAGTACCATATAAAGGTTGATCAGCATGCAAAGAAGTGAACTAGAACTTGTACCTGCATCACTACAACAAATGGAAATTGGGTGGTGAAATGGCTCCACAGGTTTCTGGAACAGATGCTGTGCCTCCTTCACTTGGCATGAATAGAACATCAAAGGCATTTGGAGTTGATATCCAAAGGCATAAGTCTGCTGTATTATTTAGGGATAAATATGAAAAAGGAAGGCAGAAATTAATAACTTGGGGAAATAAATACTAAGGCCTTTGCTTCTGTGATATCTAATTGCCCAGAGGAAGGGCACCACCCTCACAGATAGATTATCCTGAACAAGACACAGATGGACCTGCTCTGTCTCACTCAAACCCTTCTGCTGTGCTGAGCACAAACACATTGAATGGTGGTCAGATCATCCTTTTTTTCAAGACAGTACCAAAAAGAGGTAATTTGCTGGAAAAGCCTTTTCATTAAAGCATTCTGCAACATTACTGCATTGAGTAAGAAAAGTAATTTGTAGTCATGTTGGAAACATGATCTGTTGGCCTTTCCCTCCACAAACACACACCACTGAGGGATATTGGTACTGTCTGCTCTATTCCCTTCTAGGTGTGCTGCTGAAGGTGTGTCTTTATCCATAGTGAGGATGCACTTATTTCTCTTTCACAATTAAAGTGGGATTTTCACACTTGCACTTTACAGCATTGGGTTTAGTCAAGTTGTTTATTTTAGTAAAAATGTCTTTCTGCTTACTTTATTCCCTGAATGCTGAGAATGGCATTTTACAGCTTCTCTGTGTACCGTCTTAGGAAATTAGAGATTTGTTACACCATGAATCTGAGACCAGTAAAAAGGCACAAAAAGTTCACTGTTTCTCAATTAAAATGAGTTTGTTTCAAGTCAATATTTCTCCAGTTGCAGATTTACTGTATGCTACCTGCTAGTATTTACATAATATACAGTAATTGCTAAGAGACATGTTGAAAATATACCATTAGTATTATTTACTCCAGGAATCCAAGTGTAGAAACCAAAACATATCATGAATTTTTAATATTTTTCATAAAACAATGACCTTCTTTTTGCTTCAGTTTCAAATATGGCAAAGAGAAGGCCATCGACCTGAAATATTTCTTGTATACAGTAAGAGCCTGATCCAGCAGTCTTTGCAAAAGTAAAAGTCCCATTGACTTATGTTAAATGTAGCACTTTTCTTACAAGAGAACTGCAAATTCAAGCACTAATTAGGTCCCTGGACAGAGTCTCAAAAGCACTGGTAAGTGAACCTGGGAAGCACTGATACTATGCAATCCAAACACCATAAATATGGCAGCAACAAAGCTGAATACAGCAAACTTCACAGCCCCATCCTGTGAATCCATATTAATATAAATGGCCTTACTTATACTCTGTTATAAATAAGGGAACAGTTAAAGAGATTTTTGTAGGTCTTTATTCTGAAGAAACTTAGTCTTTTCAATTTCCCTATGTTTAACATACAGATGTATTCTTCTCAATTTAATTTTAAAAGGATTGAAAATAGCTCTTTTTCAAAATATATTTGATTTATGTGTACCAGTCTGCCATTTTTCACAGAAAAATATACCTACATACACTGTCATATTTTTAATTTTCTCCCCACAGGCTGGGTATTTTGCTAGCTTCTTGTCCTTTTTGTTACTTAGTGTTTGATAATACCATAATTACTATAGCTGTATTTTAATCCTATCAAATTAGATATGAACATTCATAAATACTATTTCTTATACCATTTCTGCTCACTTGCAGAACCAAAACCACAACAAATAAACCAAACCACACAAATAAAATGTTACTTTCACATAAGAATTCTAGGCAGCTTTTTACACTAATTTCTTAGCCCAAAACATTACAAAAAGAATCAGAAAACTAAACTGCACTAAGGTATCAGTGGCTCTTCTAATGAGGAGGACCAAAAGGCACTATCATACATGAGGCCCTCAAAAAATGATTGAGGGATTGAATATTTTATACTGTTCATTTCCATAGTGGGCTGTCTATAAGTTTTCAGCTGTCACAGATACAGAAAAAGTATTCTGTGTTACATACAAATGAAATTACTCTTCACCACACTCTTCATGTTTACTTGCCTAATCAACATCACATGAAAAAGGATTTAATCTGACATTATTGGTTTAAATTTGAAAAATGGAAGGTGCTGCTTTCCAGAGTATTGTTACAACATCTCATAAAATGAGTTTCTAATAATTACAGTTGTCCAGTTCTTCAAAGGTAAAGAGAGTGCAAGAAAAAATATTTAGAGAATAATTCTCATCTTGTTAACTTATGCAATTAGGGGTGTATGGGCCTAGTTAAAAATATTTAGAATATGGTTAGCACATTTTTGCCTATGTTAACTGTGTAGTATTTTAACATGTTGGAAGACTAATGATGTGTTAATAAAATCCTGTTTGGCCTTTTTGTCAGCATTTCATAACTACTCCACATGACATGAATTTCTGAGCACCTGAGAAAAGGTGCAAGCTCTGCACCCAACAGAGGCACTGCTTCACCACCAGTTACAAGTATTTAGCATTAACAAAGCACATACTGTACTAAACACAGTAAAAGTGTTCACAATGTTTAGGTAAATTAAGTTGCTGCTTTTATCATATAGTTAACTTGCATATTTATGGTAATTGTACTGGAATGCTTTTAAATGGTACAAACAAAAAAGGAAAAATTGCACAGCCAGTTTCAAACACTGGGGTGGTGACACTTTG
Organism: Peucedramus taeniatus; assembly: GCA_013400575.1. Taxonomy (NCBI): domain Eukaryota; kingdom Metazoa; phylum Chordata; class Aves; order Passeriformes; family Fringillidae; genus Peucedramus; species Peucedramus taeniatus. Next base: position 40,993 of record WBNO01003377.1, on the reverse strand, counting down.
AGATGTGCTAAGTCAAATTATTTTACAAGATGACACAGTATGCAGGACAGTATATTTTTTTTCTTCTTTTTTTTTTAATGTGCAATTATCCTAGAAACTTACACATGTTGCTTTGAAAGAAAATACATTTTATCTTTTTTTCCTCAGTCTGAATAACAAACTGAAGATGTCATGAAAGCAGCCCAATCAATACCCGCGGTACAAAGGCATTATTGTGTTTTAGTGGTAGAAATACATGAAGGCATATGGAGAAATTATTATTTTTCTTTTACCCAGACAGATGACTTCTGTCATTCAGTTTCAGTGTACAAATGGAACACCACCCATTTCCAGCCTTCCTGTAAAACATCAGCTTCCAGATGATACAGTAGCTGGTCCTATTATCATTGTCAATAGTTCCATTTGGCAGTAGACAGATAATTCTTTTCATGTGCTAATGCTTAATCAGACAAGTCTATTTACTAATGTATCAGAATGCATTAGAAATATAGGTAATGAGGGACAGAATATCAATTTATTTATAAATGAACTGCACTTACATTGGATACGTATTGACTCAAGTCAAATAATAAAGTAGGAAATGTAATATGCATGTAAACCATTACAATGAAATAAAAGAGAATTTTAAAATGTCTTGAAACATTATTCTATTGACTCCTCTGCAAGCCAAAAGGGATGTCACATTTGGTTTTCTAACAGACACCACAAAACGCCCCTCACACCCCCAGTACCTGTAGCTGTACTTCTCAGCAAATGTTCTAATTCAACAGTACAAATAATGCATTTGCATTTCAGAACTCTAAGTCCCAGCACCAGGTTTGTGGAGGTAGATAGAAATAAATATATGTATATAAATCATCAAAATCAACGATACTAAAATGAGACACATGCTCCAACAGAATGTCCTGTCCTGTAGCAAATTGATGATGCGTTGGGAGAATCATCTTCAGAATGACAAAGTCTAATTTTCCTAAATATTTTTAGCAGCTGTAGAATTGTCTACAAAATAGACCTCTCATTCCAATACTTATGCAACAAATACCAGCTTGGAGCAGCTGACCAGAAGTTTTGTGTAACTGAAGTCTTTTTCTGGACAGGTTTCAAGGCAGAGCACACTCACGTTCCCTTGTCTCTATTCTAGCAGAATTACACTGGTATTGGAAAATCCTATCTGCTAATTGCCAGTTAAAGAAAACAAATTTTATTTACTCTGATTATTTTGTAGTCACTCACTATTTACACCAACTTATCATATTTCCCAGAGGACAAGTTAAACAGGTATATTTTGAGGTCTGGCACAGTTAGTACACAATACTACTCATTCTTAGCTCAACACAAAATATTTCTGGTTAATTTACTGCATCTATTACTACTACTTTCCTTTTGCTCATAAATGTTGTGTCTCTCAACACTGATATTTCTCAGTGAGAACAGAGAGGCACTGGAAAGTGGGGAGGACTCCAACATGAGGCCAATTTAAAATGTACTAATTTATTATGTAGAATTTAGGCACAAAAACATATCTTTGGAAAGCAAAAGAATGAAAAGCAAAGGAAAAAAATCTTATGAATTGCAGCATTAAAAAAAAAAAAAGTCAAACTCATTTCATCACCACTCCCAAAGTGGAATAAAGCTAGAAACTTTCACTGAATCTTCACATAAAAATCTTTTAAGATTTTCAGTGTATAGACAAATTAATAAAACTTAGTTTGAGTTTCTGTGCAAACAGGTACACAGGGGTAGGGGTTTAAGAGCCTGGCTGAGCTACAGTGCCCTGGTGACTGACAGCGTGAGAATTTTTCCAGTTGGGAGCAAAGTAAACCATGCCCCTGAAGTGTGTTCCCAGGAGGTATTCTGGAATAACTCCACACCATGGCTGGTATATTGGGTTAAACAGCCCAAATTAAACTTATAGAACCAATGCCTTTTTAGTTCTGTTTTTGTTGCAGAGCAGGTATAACAATCTTTAATGCTTAGATCCACTTATAACACAACAAAATATGCACTGTGGAATATCAGCATGGCAGACTGAATGTGAGTGCCTGTGTATGAAAACACAGGCACGAGGATAATGAGAACACTGGTACATTACTAATCCTACATAACAGCTTTTTTCAGGCAGTTTCACACTTAAAACTCTCTTTTTATAAATATATGTGGACCAAAAGCACAACTGAAACCAGAAGCCAAGTCTACTTGAAAGGATATTTGACATGATAGCACAGCAATTAGAGACAAGAGAATTAATGCCAGCTCTGTTCATGCACACAGATAAACATGAAAGCTGTTCAACTTTATTCCCAATAAATAATTTGCTGGATACTCTCAAGAGAGCTCTGTAGAGGATAAGCTGACCTTTGTTAAAAATGTAACAATTTTCATAGTACTGCTTTAATCATGGGTGAAATTTTCAGAATTTGACAACCCTTCCTAGTCCCTTGATAAAAGCTCTACTTCAAGAATGTCTAATGCTGCTTCTTACTTGGTGTTCAATAGAAACCAGTCTATAACACAATGCACTCCCTTATGTGATGTTTAGATATGAGATTGATCTCAGAGGACACCCTGGAGTTCTGAAAGTAGGATTATTGGATTTTGTGGCTTTCTCAGATGTCAGAGATCTTTAAACAGTGTCTTGCAAAGTTGCTACATCCCAACTGTCTGTGAACAGCTTATGAACTCATCAGAGAAGATAGTCTCCATGTTAATTAGACTTTAAGGGGGAGAAGCAGCTTCCCATCTCATCAAATTAAATACAAGGAATTTCACACGCTACAAAATTATTTACTTGATCAGTAGACTTTTAAAAAGATAGGCTATTGACATGAGAGAGAATTCAGAGTTCAGAGCAACTGAAATACAAAAGGCACTATTAATGTAGTTAGCAGAGACTTCAAAACTGCCTTTCAGTTCCCCTCTTACCCTGAAAATGCACTGGGCACTTGCTGAGGTAAAATAAAATCATTTATTAACATCTTTAAATAACTGCACACAGCCTTTTTTAGATATGCAAGTCTGGACGGACAGGAAAGGACAATATCTACACCACTTCTGTAATTTGCTGTATCAAACAGTTAAAAGCCTGAAGTCTTTGAATTTCTGTTTGTGTTTAAAAAACATTGTGGGAGAGGGGATGGTAAACTTAATTGAAAATAAATTTTTACTCCTCAAGCCAACATAGGTAGACAGAGTTATTTCCATTGCATAGATGATGCAAGAATTTGACATTTTGTTACATTCCAGCAAAACATTTCAGAGCTGCCTGGGAAAAGGATTTACAGCTCTCTGCTCAGTTTATGATGAGCTAGGACCCTCAAAGTGCTCAATGACCGTAGGAAGATCATGATTCCAAGAGCCCCAGGAGCTGCTGTCACACATCTGGTACAACACACCAGACCCAAGGAGTGAGCATCCCATTCAGGGGCCATGGGGTCTGGTGTCCCTGGGGAGCCTGGCTCCCTCTTTGCTTGCCAGACAGGTCTCCAAGTTGTCAGAAATTGAACTGTGAAATCAAAGTTCCATCCTTATGGACTTAAACCCACTCCCCTGCTTCAAGACTGGTCCATCAGGAGCCAGTTCTGGCAAAAATCTGATTTCTGAGATCAGAGCTTTCAAACTCAGGGAACTGGGAACCTTTGGGTTTAGGCACCTTCCAGCCAGTGAGAGTTGGCAGTGTGCAAAGCCCTGCAACAGCTTTTGCCTTAAAAGCCTTATTTTTTTACTGAGCTTTGATAAGACAGTTTTGAAGCCTTTCTTAAGTATCTTGTTACTACTTATAGCACAGAGAGAGAGATGTTGTATAACATTCACATCATCTGAAACTGCATTCTGGGCTTAGAGAGACAGAGACAGAATTTGCCTCCCAGAATCTACAAAACATCTTACAATTTATTACTTAGGCAAAACACCCATTTAAAGATTATCTGATCAATAAACTGAATGAAGCATCTCACCAGAAGCTCTTAAAAAATGTGGCAAATCCATTCCTTTGTTTTCAATGAGTCTTTAGCTAAGTTACAGACTCATAACTTGCATTGTTCTTCATAAAGCAAGTGTAACAATATGCACATTCATTTATTGCCCCTCCCTGTCCAAGAGATATACAATTTCTGAGGGACAATCTTTCAAAACACCAACATTGCTGCTGAAAAATGAAATAGAATATACATAACTGTTAGTTATTTTACTCTAGTAATGTAAATCCTTGTTCAAAGCTATTATAATAATTTCATAGAAGTAATTACCCACTGAGCTTGTAACTCTAGTTTTATGGACCACATATGTAAACTAGAAAACTAATGTTTTTTACATAGTTATCTGCTGTTCATAAAGATGCAAATTGAAAGCCTACTTCATATACTGGTAGAAATAAAGATTTTTTCCAAGTTGATGACTAAGTGAAAATTTTCTCAGTGATTTCACAAATATTTGTATTCATAGCTTAATATGAGCTACATCCAGAATGTGAAATGTGTTTAATTTACTTTAGACTTTTTGGCTGCTCATTTCTATTTTACAGTTTACTTTTATCATTGCTTGACTGGAACAACCAAACATTTTAAAGTCAGTTTGCTACAAAGGTGTTGCAAGATGCTGGTTAGTTACAGAATTCAGACAGTTCATGGCAATAAAAAGCTGTTCTCATCCCATCCCCACTCCCAGAGGGAAGAACATAAATAAATTTCATAGCAACAAAGCAGCAGAAAAGGATTGTTCAGTAATAACAGTGTAAATCTGGAACCTGAGATACTTTCAAGTAGTTTTGAGACATTTTCATTTAAAATCAAAACTTCTCCATTACAGACATTTTATATGCTTTGAAAAAGCCTTGTAGGTTGGCATTTTTATAACACATTTTCTTTAACAACTTCACATCCAAGTATCTCAGTCACCTGTGAATAACACACATTATTCTTCTGTGCAGGGCTGCATGGACAAGTGGCCAGATGCAGACAAGCAGAAAGTTACCAGAAACACATGGAATAAAATCTTGAGGATCATGAGTCTCATTTCAAAAGAATTTTAAACCTCTTAGAACAATTGTACTAATGGATGCAGTTTGCTGCTTTAGCCTGGGCTTGCTGACCAATGGTGGAGGGACAGGCTGGCCTCTCCAAGGGCATACTCAGTAGCAATGAGCTGATAAAGAGGGAATTTCCTACATGACCATGCCAAGGATAACAACATTGCCAGAGCAGGCAGGCTCAAGACAGATGCCAACATATCCTGTTACAAGCATAAATTCACTTTGATGAGGAAACAAGTAACTTCACTTGTATCTTGGGATCCTGCTGAGGGCTCCGTCTTTTCTTATCCAAAGACAATTCTCGTGTCCTTTGCATGATAAATCTCTTTGCAGTAAAGAGCAACACAAACATTTTAACACGTGTAGAGAGGAACAAATGTTTTGCCATTAAGAACTATGGATTCACCTCTGGAAAAGTCAGCTTGTCAACATAATCCTCAAAAGGTAAATCCAGGGAAAGGAAGCCATAACATAATGAGGGAGGCACAAAATCACACAGCTGCAAGAAATAATGAAAAAAGGGAAGGACAGTACTTGGAGGAGGGTCCTGTGGAGGAGAGTCCAAGGAGCAAAGTGTTTTGTTTGCTAGGCTGAAGGTAACAAAAATCCATCATTTCAGAGAGGTGGAATGGCCTCTAGTACGTCCTACAGAGTAAGGCACAGGAGGGAGAGTTGGCACTGCAGTCTCCTCATTCAGCAGTGCTGCTAATGCATTGCATTTAGCTAATGCCAAATGCTCCCAAGTAAGGGAAAAATAAGTAATATATATGCAATTGCGAGAATCATAGAACTGAGCCCATATATATCAAGAAAACCTATGTTTCCTTTCTGGAACTACCAAATCTCACCCATGACAGTCATCAAAGAGAAAGCACCTTTAAATTCCTCTGTTATAACAGGTAGTCATAATGCAGATAAATATTTTTTTTTTCTCAGCTCCTCTTTGTTACTTTGTGATCAAGCTTTTATTTCTGGTCTTTCTAGAGGCTTTGGGGGAGAATTTTTGCTGTTAACTTCTGCCTTGTGAAGTATTCTACTAGCTTTTACTGATCAGACAGCATTGGCAAGAGGCTATTAAAGCATACGTAATCAATTTTACAATTTTTTAGCACTTGCTAAAGGCTTTATTTAATCAGAGCACTAATGATATTGAAAATGCAAGGAGCAGTGACTGAAAGTATGAGAAAGGCAGAATGTTCAAAGTTTGGAGTGCATTTGCCTTGGAGCATTGCTGGGTTAACTGGCCAGCGCGATTGATGAATGCGCCAGGCTTCCAATTGCAGTCAGGGCAAAAGGAAAGTTGTTAAGTAGTGTTGATATGTCAGCTCCGATGGCCAGAATACCATACCACAAAACCAAAATGCAATTCAGCACGACTGGCAACCATCCATCAAACAGGTTGAAAATTGAATGAACTTACAACAAAATTATCCCTCGTCGAAAGGGAGCAGCATTCCTATGGGTTGTGGTAAGACACGTCAACAGAGCACTTCTCACAGCACATGGCAACTGCAGCCCTCAATTCCAGCTTCTACCACTCCCAGAGCTTTCATAAACACTTAACATTTCATAAAAGTTACAGTTTTACACGTGATTCCTAAACTACAAAAAACTGTGCAGGGTGTGTTGCCCCTCCTGCTCTAAAATGCTTTATAAACACTGGCTAGAGCAGCTGACCCAGATGTACTCCCAACTTATTTCTTCAAAATTTAAAATCTGCTCTACCTGATGTTTGTTCTCCATTAAGGATTCAATCATAAACCAGGGAACTGGAATACTTTGTTCCTGGTGCTACACTGCTACACCTCATTTCTTCTCTATTTCACACTAAGCAGAGATGTCTCTTAGAAGCTTTAGAAAAGGCATCAAAGAAAGTGAAGACAAAATGTCAAGAACTTGTAAATAAACAGCTGGCTCACAACATATGTATTTTTTTCTATATTTTTCAGGTGCCACAATCTACAATCCATATCTGCCAGCCTTGTAGCATGCAGCATAATTTAACTGTAATTGATAACGTAAGGGCAGATGGAGAGAAGTGTCAGCTCCTGCTCACATCCTCTGGGGATGCTACAGAAATCAAAGCAGATGGTCCAATTGCTTCTTATTTATGTGTTGCTGCTAGCTCCTCTGCTTGCAGGATAATGGATCATTATTGCCTGCTGTGCACAAACACCAATATGCTTTTAAATCTGGTTCTCAAACCTTATGAAAAAGCACTATATTTCATATTAATTTGTGAAGCTGCACTTAACAGGGTCCACTGATTTTAATTTATAACTTCCAAAAGAAAAAGGGTTAGCCATGGATGATATTTTCATAAAATAAGTGATCAATTGAGATTTCTAGCAGAACATAGACTAGTTAACTGATCATGCATGCTCAGAGAATACACAGCAGTTAATTATGATTTGAATGATACAATACCATGTGGTTTTATTTATTGACCAGTCTTTGGCAATAAAGGCAAATATCCTTAAAAAGATAACTTTGAATATGTATTGGATAAGATATAGTGCTGTCACTTGAATCCTTTGTTTACCCAAAACACTCATGAATTGTCTTCTCACAGACACCAGTTGGGAGACCTGTTTCTGCAAGGAGCTCAGCCAGGCTACAGGACTTTCTGCACAGCCAGAACTTTACAGCACTCTCCAGTGAGTAAACCCATGGCTTTACCCTTGTCAGTACACATATCCCAGGGAAATTGTTAGTGTACCTTCTGGAACTCATGGTAGTGAGTTTCAGTGACATTAAGCCCTGCTGTTTCACAGCGTGGCCAGTATTAGCTTGCTTTGGCTTCCACAACAAATGAAAAGGTTAAATCAGTGGCTTGTGAAGAGAGAAGCCAGGCTCAGCTCACTCTGCTCAGCGCGTCTATGGGAACCACCTTCAAAGATACTGATGTGCTTTCTCTTTTAGCTGAGACAATACATCACCAAAAAGATTTTACAAACACTCCAAAACTTCAGCTAGTAATATGTAGTTTGTTTAGCTTTTAGAAGTCTGTCATGAAAGGGAAAACTATGAATTTCCTGTCACAAAACAGACATGTTAACATCTCCACTGTCTAAAGGTCTATAGAACACAGCAGCTATTTTAACAGAGTCTGGAGAGCTGACAGTCCTTTGAAAGGACCAGGTGTGAGTCAGTGCACCAGTGAGTAAATCACTGAATGGATACAGTAAGGCTCCTTCCAAGTATGGGGCCTAAGAAGAAACAAATTAAGTTTCGGTTAATCCAGCGCTTATCCTACCCTCAAGGTGAATCAGTGAATGATTAACAGAAGAAAATGTTCAGTGTTTTATGCAGTGTTCAATTAATCCATTCATCTGCTAAGGTGCTTAGATACTCAGAGGGCTGGAGTTGATATTGAACCCTTGTTTTATTTACTACTCTACCAGTTTAACCAGATGTTGTTGTGATTTGACTTCAAATATTAACTTTTAGGTAAAAAGTATCATTTTTTCTCTATCTAGAACCTAAAAGCGTTAGGCAATAGTATTATCCAGTGTCAGGGAGGAAATTGCTCCTATATAGCAGATGTGCTGCTGCTGACTAATGGGAGCTTTGGATAAATTTAGCAATCACCTTTGTGATCAAGACAAGTTCAGGATACTAATTAGTCAAACTGAATTAGGTCTTGCATGCTAAAAGGCAACTTCAAACCAGTGGTGTCTGGCAAACATTGTGGGGCATTTCAGGGATCTTCTGAAACCACCAGAAACCAGTTTACAATTGTTTGCATATACAACATATGTTTATTGTAAAGAGTCTCAGAACAATATGGCTCTGTCCCCTTGAAGAGAGGAGAATTTTCACTGACTACAATGTGTGAGTTTTGCAATATTATTCAGAATCCCCGTGACTGTGGAGTTGAATGAAATTTCCCCTGAAAAGGTTCACTATATCTGAGAATACAATATGACTCTGAGTTAATACAAAATTAATTTTTGTAATTATGAGACAAGGACTTCAATTATGGTTAGTGAAGCTGTAGGAAAACCAACAACATAGCTCACTTCAGACAGGAACACCAAATAGCCCAGAAGGAGATGGGAGGCCAGGCTAGCAAGCCCCAAAACAGATGCTACAGGAACCCCCAGGCTGGGGCCAGCCCAGCTCTGCTGCAGACACAGCATTAGCACCCCTGGGCAGAGCCCAGGCTGCCCAGGGCAAAGCCCTTTGGGGTCTGAGGTGAGAGAGAGGAAGGTTGAACTGGAGTCTAAGGTGAAACTACAGCAAAACATGGGTGAGTGGGCTTGGGAAAAGCCTTCCCATACTGCAGGACAGACCTCCTGCTGTCTCACATGGTCTTTGCATTAATGAGGAGGGTCTGACAGGCTCCAGCTGCATGATATACAAGAGCTTTTCATAATAGAAGAAAATTATAACTGTGCACATGCAAGTAATTCTTCAAAATTAATAGAACTAACAGTGTGTGTATAGTTGCTCATATGATTAAATTTTCAAGATATTCGGAACAATCATTTCATGGTGGCTAAATATAAAAACCTATTAGATTCTCTATAACTGTTATTTTGAATACTTTAGAAATCAACAAAATGTTCCTCTTTATAACAAAGAAACATTTGTTTAATATGTTGAAGCAAATGGATTTTCTCCATCAGTGATTAGACTCTTTCTTCAGTTTTTTATAGTTAACACACATTTTGATTGTCAATCAAATCTTAGACTCTGTACTTACTATCCAAACAGCCACCTAGAATTTCTTCCTCTAGTCACGTTCTTGCCATAAAATAAATTAATGACACACTCAATCATTCATTTAGCAGATGAAGGAATGTTCCTTAATAATAGTTTTTTGTATTAAACAGCTAAATTTGAAATATAATTGAACTCTAATTATAATAGTCACATACACTTATACAGTAGGTGTTATAATAATTTTTCATAACTCAGACTTTCTGTACCCTCACAATGACGCCAATAACTTGAGGTACATAGAGTATTGCAGCCAGACCCCTAGTGAGAAAAAGAAGAAATTACCTTTGAAGCTGTACCTAATTTTGAAAAGGAATCTCCTTTTTCCCTCAAATATCTGCTGATATCCAGATCTGTCTTTTCTTCACTCCTGCAGTCTTGAGGTCCCACAGCCAAGAAGGAAAACTTCTGTGTGGTGTCCTAGAGGCAGTAGAGCAAATTCTTTGATGGAGAGACATGGTTGTGATTTTTATTTAATAGTCTATAAAATCTGTCTAACATAGCATAGCATGGCCACCAAACAACAAAAAACACTTTGAAGGGCATTTCTGCTCAACAATTGCAACAATTCAAAAGATTTGGTGCAACAGTTCCCTGGGGTGCCAGACCAGACTCACAGGCAGGGAACTGTGAGCTGAGCACCCATGGGCCTGATGCTGACCAAGTGGACATGCAACATGTCAGGATGAACCCTTCTGTTGCTGTGTAGCTGTATAATGGGATATTTTTCTTACTTTTCTGGAGAATCTTTTTCCAGATTTATTTCTCAGTAGTTGATGCTGTGTTATTGATATACTTTGCTACGTTTTGAATGACCTCCTACCATTTGGCTCCATAATGAGTTCCATAAGAGAAGACAATCTCCGAGTTCAACACATTCTTTAAATCATCTGTGTATGAGGGAGGAAGAAAATAGCTCCATATTTACATTGCAGCTTGCACCAACTTCATTTTCTTTCTGTGGAATGAGTGGCTTGTGCGGTTCAACTGCATGAGAATTAATGCTCAATAGACAAATAACTTTAACAACTTTAAAAACTGGCTGAAATAACCATGGTTCTGCTGGTTTGGCAGCTAAAGCATGGTCTGAGGTATTTTTTGTTTTGTTTTTCCTCCATTTACAGAGCTAGTGCTAAAGCTGTTAAACTTTAGGTCACCTAAACATCATTGGTGATTCATATACACTCTGGGAGTTTTTGTCCTCTGACACAAAATGCTACAGTTTAGCATTACTAAGCAGCTAACACCTACCAAAACAATATCTGACAAAGATTTTCTCCTTAATAAAAAGAGGGAAATAGAGTAGTATTTTAAAATTACTGCACCATGATTATTCATAAACACTTTTTTCATCCTGCAGAGCAGACATTATTAGTTCTAGACTGATCAGACTATTTTTGCAAATCCCATACTTTTCAAGTTTTTTTCTTAGTTACTGTACAAAATGTTTTGAGAAGCTCAAGTTCAGCTTGTGCTAGAATTAACGCTGTGGTTCTGACTAACCCTTACATTCTTGAATACGAGGCAGTTTGTGGCAGGCTGTAATTCTGGAGGCAATCAGCAGAGATTTTCTCATGACTTTTAAACAGGTAGGTGTGACATCAATTGATCTGTAGGAGAACTACAGAAAAAGTAGCGACAGAGGCTCACAGTCAATCAAACCTATTCTAACGAGAGCTGCTTTGAAGGCACAAAGGTCTCTTCTAACACAAAACAACCTGCTCCCTGTTCTTAAAATAGGAGCTCCATTTTAGACACCCAACGTTCTGTACCACCTACATGCTGTGTCTGCAGCTGTATCTTGCCAATGACAATGCAATGCTGAAATAAGCTGCACTGCAACAGCTCGAATCTCTGGATTCACAACTTGCAGGGACCCAGGGAGTCAGGTGTTCTAAAAGGGCTTTGCCACCCACTCAGGCAATACAATGAAACCCATGAAAAGTCCAAGAGTATAAGCTAAAATTTTAGTTAGGTGAAATAAATTATTTTCGCATGCCTTTCTTCTCAACACCCATTTTGAGATAATTTCCAGAATCCTCATGAACTGCAAGAGTTATGAATGGGTGCCTTTTATCACATGAAAGGCAGAAACTGAATTTAACCTCTGATTCACACCACCATATCTATGGATTCTCTTCCTTCAGTAAGAATGTAAGTTTGTCCTCCTTCTAAAAGGGATTTTCCACCATCTAAAGGTCATGAGCTTATGAGAAATGTACACTAGACCAGGTAAGCAGGAGAACCTGAGCCAACATATATAAATTATAATATGTATGTCATGTTATAGTAAAACAGTTTTGTTATCTTCATAACCTGAAAATAGTTTCTTCCTCTTTCAATTACAGAGGAACAATCAGTTTCTTAATAGGTAAAAGCACTTTGAAGTTAAAGCTCAAGATAAACCATATAGCAGATTTAGTGCAGTGAGTTTGATTGAATATATGCTTTAGTCTCTTTGAGAAAGCCAGACCTGAAAATTATAACATGAAAGGAGACCAAAGTCTGTGCTTAGTCCATGCCTGGAACATTTTTAAAGCTAGCGGATTTGCTTTATTCTTTCACATATTTGTGTGAGTTTTCTGAAATGACTATTGCTAGTTATTGCTATTGCTGGTTTTGGCAGTTTATTCTGAATGTTGACTATCATTCTCTGCATATGTGAAACAGTACGTTAAATTATTTATCCATGATGTGTGCTACCATGAACTCAGACTCCAGTGTTATTTGAAGTACAGCAAGTTTTAACAGCTTGGAGTCCAACTCCTACAATAATTTGCCAACAACAATGCACTGTTAATTGATGACAATAAAGCATCAGGCTGCACAGAGGAGGTTTGGAAGAGCAGCTCCATAAGGGTTTGTTTCCAGGTCTTCAAAAATAACATGCTAAACCTACATTCAGCTGTTAAATAAACAGCTTGAGTTTACAAAATCCTCCTCATCTTCATTGAGTCAATCTGGTTGTAGGATGGGAGAAGAGTCAGACACAACTTAGGAGCAGCATTTATGCACCGTCTCTCTTGAGGCACAGGGAGAGGTGGCCAATGCCAGTAACACTGTCTGGCTTTATAGGTTTTAAAGATCTATGAAACACATAACTAGACAGGTCACTGTGGCTTTGCATGAAATTCTGCCTTAGGGAGATCTGAAAAGTGATGCTGAGACCATGCCCTGTGAGGTTCGCCGGGGGATGTATTTTTCTCAAGAGGAATGCAGTGGCTTAAACTACTCAGAAATCTATGCCCAAAGGTGGGAGCCAAGAACAATGCCAGATTGCTACCTTCTAAACACTGTTATAAAATAAAACTCCCTTTTTTAGGTGAACTGTTTTTAGGTGAAATTGAAACATTGAAAGGAAAGCTATTAAGACAGCTTTACATAGATCACAAAGAGCTTCTTACCCCAGTATTTGTCTGAGCTCCAGAATTCATTGCATTTGTTCATGCAATAATAAATATATTTTAACTGAGTTATCCACTTCTGGTCTCCTGTATACTCCCATAAATAGGTCCATTGAATTCACAAAAATCAACAGCAATCAAGCATGTACATGACAAAAGGATTGAGACTTTATTTTCAGTCTTTTCAAAATAAAATCAAAACTTCAGTGGCCTCATGTTTAGTTCCCTTTTAAAAAGAAAGTCATTTAAAAAGAAATCCTATAATTCTTCTGCAAAATTCTTAGAGTATAATAGTACATGTATATCTGGCTAATGCCTAGACTTTGAACATGTACATTACTTAGACTAATTAGGTGACTTTATGAAAGAATTCTTTGTTTTGCACATTGGATAATACGATTCTGAGCTGTATTTACTCTTGTTACCACTGGGTTGGATGAGTGACGTACTTCTTGCAGCTGTAAAAGGTTTTCTTTATACCAGTTTTGCAACGAATTTACAGTGAATGCTGAAATCTGTTATTACTTCTGTATTTATGATAGGCTGAATAATAAACTTACTTATTTCATTTAATGGAAGCCTTTCCCTACCTGTGATTTTATTCAAAATGTTTTATTTGCAACTTGAAAGGACATCCCTGCATGTCAGAGAGGTGCATCTAAAGATACTGTTATCACAGTGTGTCATACAGTTCTCTGGTACAGCTTGCTAAAGATGATGGCTGAGATTAAATACAACCCACTTGGCAAAGGGCAGATGGCAAACAATTGCATTTGACCTTTGTCAAAGAATGCTCATTCACAACTGCCTTTCATCACGTCCTCCTACATTTTTCCTGGGGGACCAAAAAAAAGCGCCGGCATGTTCTGTGCGAGCGCGGCTGTGAACTGCTGCCCCGCGTGCTAACACCGTGTGAGCACCACTGTCAGTCCACGTCCTGACAGCTACTGTGCCCTGACAAAATCTGTAATAATAACCACATGCCACGCTTTCAACTTTTACCCAAACTCTGCTCCAGAGTCTTTTTAACATGATTTGTAGTAGCAGCGCACAAGCGCTAATAAAGTACAACTTGGAAAAATGGCACTTCATTTAACTGCATAAGATTTATAACAATATTTTCTATTTGACTCAAAGTTGGACTCAGATCTGAGCAGTCGGCGAAGTGAACTGGGTGGTTAACTCCAAGATTGTGAGATTAGGTATTTCTTACTTATTTCCAGCAACCAGCGAATAACTTCAAACCTCAGCACACAGTTCATGGTTGTCTGCTCTATCAACAAACATATATCAAACTGGAAATTCAAGTAACTGAAACAGCCTCTTAATATTTACCTATATCAATTATTTTTTCTTTATCAATTATTATTTTTATTGCCGTAAGTAAATATACTGCAAGCACTGGTGGTTCATGAGGATGCAAATATCAGTGTCTCAGGTAACAGCACATGAATAGCACAAGTGTGTTAAAAGCACCCATGGCTATATTGCAATTCACATCACTGCTTTTTCCTTGGTTATGGTAAAGTAGAGGTAAATGCAATTATTTCCCCCTCTTAAGCACCTTTTATAAAGTTGAGTGAACTTGGTTGGAATGTAAATATTTTGCCTCTGTTTTCAGTGTATCACTAGAGAAATATAATTTTGAAATGTATTAGGACCGAATCTGAAATGCAGAAACCACAATCACGCACATTACACGAGGGACAAGGACAATTCTTGTTTCATTTCCCCCAAACCACCATATGAAACAGTGGTGTTCTCATATCAAGACAGATTTTGAGAGAAAATGCTTGAACAAAGAACTTTTTTTACATTTAATGAACTGTCCATGGGAATTTAATGAACTGTCCATGGGAATCATGTGCAATATATAAATGGACAGGACACATGAGACAGCTCTATGTTGCCTAATCAGGAAAATGAAGTTGAAAGATCAGACAGTAGCCTTTCTGTGGCTGCTCTGTGGAAAATCCACAGGCAGTCTAACCTGTAGATGTGACACTGAACAGCCAAGTCCCTAGATGCCTTCAGCAGCTTCAGAGCATGGAGTACAGGGTGTTCCCAGCGAGGTGCTTTGGCCATCAGCTCACGTTTCCTCCTCCTGCCAGATGAGAGTGACAGATCACACCCACCCAAACACTCCCTCCTACACACTTGAAAGTAGGCTCAGGTTACTGGGACATTGCTGCTGACTAAGGATCACCTCTCAGGACTAAATCCAAAACGCCATAGGGAGTTTTCTTTCTGTTATCATGGATTTCAGCAACCAGAAACTGACAGCTGAGTAATTTGTGTGGAATTAGTACCTTTCTCATCACGTCAAAGCCATTGCCAGTCTCTTCTCAGACTCCCAAATCTTTGTCTCTTATAAAGAGTGTGCTTGGTAGCAGCTTGTTACCTCCCCCTGAACTCACTCCTTGTTTAGTCATTTCCAGGATTTGGCCTCATGGCTTTTTACTGACTACAGGTAAACCACAGCTTGCCAATCTGGAATTTCTTCCCTTTCCTGCATGTTTTATAGCCCCACTTGTCCCACGAGCTAAATAAGAACTACTCTCAGATGAATGGACAGTGCCTATCCATGGCTATATGGAGAAAAGAGCAACCTGAACCATATAATGTTGGACTTGCAGAAATTATAAGCTTTTTAAATTTAATGAAAGAATAAATTGTCTCCATAGTGTCATACAGAAGCAGAGCAGTCTGCCCAAAAGGTAGCATGTGTTTTATAGCCTGCTGAATTTCAAATGCTAGGGTTAATTTTAAGAGTTACTGGGACTTCTCACATGCTAAAGTACTTGGCTGAACTGTGACAAGATGAAAGGAGGTGAAAGTAATGAGCAGCTTGAGGGTGTATATTTGTTTTAGTCAGAGGAGCTTTATCATTGACTTTAATGGTGCCAGGCCTGTGTACCCCAAATTAAAGTGAGTTAGGTATTTGCATACATTATAGGCTAATAAGCCAGTTTCCAAGTGTAACTGTACATGAGAAGCATCTGCAGGACCACAGCACCACCAGACTAATTGCTACATCTTTAGCAGATTATGATGGTTTCCTTTATCATTTTACATGTTTGTGCTCCAGCAGAGATCTGTGTGCCTTACATTAGTCTGACAAGTTCAATTTTAGGTATATTATTTTCAGCTGTGCCAATTGAACTGACAACCAGTAAACTAAAGGCAGGGGCATTTTGTTTGGGTTTTTTTTCCTTTTTTTCCCTTCTGTTTCATTCATTCCTTTATTTATTTATACCTATTTTACAGCTTTGTTCAAATTTGTATCTGTGGCAAGTTTACAGCACACTGTGCTTAACGCTGTAAAGCCTGACTGTTCTCTCATATGTACTAAAGCTTTCCACATTATGCATGTTGTGTTTTATTTCACTGTTTGGAGGACATTTTATGAAATCAGCAGCTAGACGGAAGGAAATCATTTGCATACTTGGCTCCATACACCTGGAATTCCTTAATTTTAGGGATTAACAAAATGAGTCTAATAAAAAGCATAGGGCCTTGTTAATCAGCTCTGTAAACTCCCTTCATTAGCTGTTACTTGCTGCCAACATGAGTGCACATTTCAGGAAATTTACATTGTGCAGGTCAGTTATTACTATTTTATGAACTGATTTCTAATTTTATGTGACACAGTTTGTGTTTTTAGTGTTCCTAAAAGTTAAATAACATTTTTTTAACGTCTTGGATAGTGTGTGCCCTTGTGCAGTCTCATTCATGACACTTTCCATACATTAGGTCCATAATAACATCAGTTTACTGAAACTGACAATACAATGTAGTGTCAATAATATGAACAGATGCTTTGTATTGGAGTTGATGTGGAAAACTTTCCTTCAGACTATAAAGTATGGGTTATAAACACCTGTAGTTTTGTCATTGTTTGTTCATTTTTTAAAACCAAAGCAGAAAAAGATTTCTAAACTTATTATGAAATCCAGTAATCATAATCACTTTCTCTTACTAGATCCTGCTAGAGTTAGTACAGCTCAAGTTTTCATTGTAGTTACTACTTGTTCACACATTGAAGGCCTGATCTGAGTCTACTGAAACATTTGGAAACATTTTCCCAACAGATTTCAATTGGCTTCCACCAGGTCCTTGATTTCAAGGAATATTTGGGAACCTGATAATTCCTTTTCTAATAAAACAATGAGAATTTTAAATATATTGATGCTATGCTTGTAGTGATGAAATTCCTCCTTCCTTCTTCTCAATTCCTTCTACCTCAGAAATAAGATTTTTTGAGTTTTATCAGTTGAATTTGATGCCTACCCTTCAAGGTTGGAAATCTCCTGTTCCAGACACGTAGCAGCTATGAAGCACAAGTTTTTAAATACATTAACTTCTTCCTGCCTGCTGGATTCTGTTTGGACTTTGAACAGACACTGTCCAGACATGCTGACTTCACAAATGTTACTTGACTTCAAGTTAATGTCTTTCATTTTACAGCAGACCAAGTTTAACCAGTGAGAGGAAACTGCTCCATCTCTACAGTGCAAGAAAATGTCCCAAGACCTGGAGTGCCTTGGCCTGGGGGTCTGACACTTCACAAACAAATGAATGGTGAAGGCTGAGCTAAAGGAAAAGGTGATTTGTGACTGGAAGGTGCTCGTCTCCTGATCAACTCCTGCCCTCTTACCAGTATTTTAACATTTTATCACATCAAGCACATAAAGAGTCCTGAAATAACTTTAGGTGCAACAGACTTATCTGTGATTTCTAAATGTAGCTAGAATGCAAAAAGGAAGAAAAAAGCCCAACCTTTAAATATTTAAAGTAGCAACAGTGGTAAGATTCTGATGGATATTCTGAGAGCAAGCCAAGAGACTAACTCCAAATAAATTATTAATTGTGAATTATTCCATTCACTCTTACATTGTTGCCTAACTCACAGAAGTATCCTGGCAATCAATAGGTGCAAAGAAATGAAAGAGATGGGTCATATGATTAAAATACTAAATATTATTGTTATATTCAAAATTAATTTTTTTTCATGCATATACTAACAAACCAGGCAGACAATTTTTCAGAAACTGAGGTTCAGGGGAATTTCATATTGGTTTTGAGAACTGTCAGAGTAAATTCATAGACCTTTCTTTATCTTCTGGAAAAATAAGCATACTGTGGTGGATTTAAGTTAAAGCAATGTGCCAGGTATGCTGATAACAAGGTTCTCTCAGAGGCTGGCTCTGTCCTAGATGGCTCTATTACAGAAGAAGTTTGTTATCTTTTTCTCTTTTCTCCCACCTTTTGTGTAATTGTACGGTTATTTCATGTCTTTTAAATAGTTCCCAAGAAGCATTAGAGAAAAATCTTGAAGAACTTCTGGAAATTTTTGGTAATGTAGGAAGAAGACAATGACTTCTGCAGAAGCAATGTCAGTTATTTGAGTGTTTTTTCCTTTCTGGGATTAAACTTTTCTCAAAAATGTAATTTTATTTTTCTGCTTTTCAGGAGAATGGAATTTTTCTTCTAAAAACTAAAGAGTAGCTTTTGCAACTCTGTATTTAGTACTAAGAAGTAATACCATGTCATCTTTCTTATGGCTGGAGCTTTGGCAAATTTTGTTGACTTTTTGTATGTACTTACACAATCTAATTCCCTACTATTAAAAATCAGATAAATTTAGTCAGCACTGGAGCAATCTGGATACATGGAAACACATACAGAAATCAGAAAATGTTGTCATTTCAGGTAAAATGTAGTGCACTTTCTGAAACCAACAAAATCCTAACTCTCTGAGTAAAATTCCTTGGTACCTGAACTAGAGTACACACTACAGAGAAGAAACAGCTCTTAGAAATCCCTGGCAAATGAAGACACACAGTATAGTGGCTCACCCCATGAAACAGCTCCAAAACTAGTATCTAACTTTTTGAAAAAGTTAAAATGAAAAATGTAACTAAATTAATGGGTTTAGTATTTTGAGCTACTCAGTGGGATGAATAAACTGCTTTATGTTGCCACCTAGCAGACTAGAGACTCTACGTTGGGCCTGACCTTAAAAGCACAGTGGTTTTTGAAATGATGATAAATTCCATGCAGGGCTCAAATAAGCCCAAACTCTTCACCACGTGTCCTTGTTTTAAGCTGAGAGATACATTAACAACCAGGAGAAATATATTCTCTCTATTCTGCTTTAGAGGACTGTAGAGATCCAAATTCTCTAGGGGTCAACAGAGGACATAAAGAATGAACAAGCTGTTGTCAACTGTTTGTCACCTTAACTGGGAGTGTATCTAAACCCTCCTTCCCCTTCACAGAGACTCTGCTTACACACTATCTGTTTTCTCAAATATATTTTTACAAATGACAAGGTCCATACACATTTTTGGGAAAGGCTGGGACATTTTCAAAAGCGTCTTCAGACACTCCCCTACTCTGCACATCTATTAACCAGCTTTATAAAAAACACTTCATACACTTCTGGGTGTGTGTTTTCAATCTTCATGAACCAACACTTCATCCTTAGTTTGCCTTGTAGACAAGTCCAACAGTAAAGGATAAGTAAAAAAAAGTTGAGCAAGAAGGGAAGGAAGGCAGTTCCCAAGCTGCCAGTCCCAGCACAGGGGGTTGGTTGGCTGAAGCAGAGGGAGCACACAGCACACTGCTGCTTGTCAGCCTGCTGCTGCTGCAGCTTTGTCTGGTGTCATTGGGTTGCTGTCCAGCTACAAAAAAATGCTGCCTAAAGAAGAGCATATTGCCAATGCTGGCTGCCAACCTTAGAGCTAGTGATAATCCAAACAGCACAAAGTGCCCATTATCAGTTCCTTCTCTGAACAGCCCATTAAAAACAGCTGTGCAGATAAAAGAACTGGAGAACTTTGTAGCAGAAATTAAGCAGAGAGAGAATGTGGTGGTTGGAGCCAACCACAGCCATTTAATTTCTGTGAAAGAAGGGTTGAAAAAAAAAGAAAAAGAAAAAAAGGATAAGACTCCAAGTTATGAATGGGAAAGGAAAGTTGTATGCCTGCCTAAAGCACTGAAAGCCATTGTGGAAAAGGATTTCTGAAGACAGGAGGTCTTCATTAAGATTTAGGGGCTAATCCTGGAATATCTCATTGCTCTGAACAGGCAACACAGATACCAACACCTGAATGACAGCAGACAAATGCAGACACTACCACCTTGCCACAGACACATTCCCATGGAGGCACCCATGTACAGGAGTCCCCAGAGGAAAAGTCTCTGCTCTGCTGCAGCAGAGTCACTGAGGAGCAAACTAAAATCCTTCCTGCATCAGCAAAATGAGTCACAGAAAGTTACATAAAACTTTGGGCTCTCTGTTTATCAGGCTGTGCCTCCAAAGCAATGAGGAAATATTGGCAACTACGTGCTTGGAGCCCCTGGATGCTTTTATGTCTCAGCCCAGCCATAAACAGACGCAGTTTGCTCTGCAGACAATAGAGCTCCCCCTCCTCCGCTCCTGAAAGTGCATTCAAATAATTTCAAAATAATTTATGAGCATTGCTCTGCTAGAGCATGTCCTCTAGCACAGCCTGTTGGAGACACACAGAGGCGTTGCAGGCTCACCCAGGCAGTCTCTTACCCAAATCTTCACTTCACCTGGGAATTTTTTCCCCTGGACACTGGAGAGGTGAAGGGCAGCTGCCACTGGGGACTAAGCTCCTCAAACATGCACAGTATGGCAGGGAGGAGGGGCTGCTGCTGGAGAAAACTTAATTTTGAAGATAAACTGATGGCATAAAGAGTCTCTGAACTCATTTTAAGAACAATGGTCATTTTTGATTTTTAAATGAGTACAAATGCTTGTTGTAGGTATAACTAATAGCAGGAAAGGAATATTTTGTGGTATTAATTTTTCTAATGCTCACAATTAATTTTTGAGTCTTTTTTTCCCCTGAAGTATAGAGAATCCTTTAAAAATTAAAAAGGTCTTTTTTGTCTTACCAACGAAATTGTAAAAACTTTCTTTCTGACAGTTCTGACTACCTCCATTTCAACTGTGTCTGGATTTGCTCACAATTTCTTAGGGGTGTATAACCAATCTCTTTTAATTCATAATGCTATATGCAATTATATAAAGAAAAGGCCTATGTAAAATACTGCTGAATCTTGAAAATATTGCTGCAGTATCACTTAATATTAGTGACTTAAATCTGGTCAGAAATAATTTTACAAGCTACTTTAGACATCTGCAGAGATTTCTCATGCTAATATTGTATTGTAATTTCCCCAAATTCTTTGAAAGCCTATCCATTTTTTCATGATATGGCTGAACTAAAGGAGAGCTGACATAAGGTGGCTCACACAAGAACTTACACTTATTTTTTGCAGAAGAGCAAGTTACTGCATCCCTCCCTGTGTTTAGAACAGAATTTAAAGATCCTTTTTGATTTAGCTTGCCAAAAAAAAAAAAAAAAAAAAAAAAAAAAAAAAAAAAAAAATTAAAAAAAAAAAAAAAAATCCACAACCCAAAATAAAAAAGAAAAAAAAAAAAAAAAAAAAAAAAAAAAAAAAAAAAAAAAAAAAAAAAAAAAAAAAAAAAAAAAAAAAAGAATTTAAAAGAAAAAGAAGGAAGATGTGAATAATAATAAATAATCAAATCCATCTGTTTCAGAGGGGAGCCAAGTGAAGGAACCTAGACCACAGTTCTTCCTACTAACAGAACCTGTGTGTACGTATCGGAGTGTTAACGTGCCCTGGTGATGTGTGGTAATTGTATACATAGACACTAAAGCATTTTTTTCCTTCTCACATCAGGCTTCTCCATTTTAACCAGATCTAAAACATGCACCATCAGGAACTATTGCTTTCTCCATTTTTCAAAGAGCTAATAGATACTAATCATTGACCTCAGACTTGTCATACATCACTAGAAGGATGTTCTCCATAAACAACATGCTGGAGGTCATGTCAATGTCCACTTCCACCTCCTTTGATTTCTGCCCATCTGCAGCTTGCAGGCCAAATAAATCTCGTTAAACAGCATGTGCACAACTCTCTTAAACATTCCAGAGAACAAAGACAAAAGGAACAGTAATGGCCAGTTATATAAAGCTGCAGCAGTAGCAAAAAAAGTCTACGGGTAGCTTGAGTTTCATAAGCACTGAAAACATAATCTATCATCAGGCAGCGTGCACACTGCATGTGACTGCAGCTGGGGCACAGGCAGGCGATTTCTGATTTGATTTGTGGCTCAGTGCTGCAGGATGGTCTCTGCCATTCACCTCTCCCTTTGCGTGTCCCTTTTCCCACTCTGTGCTGCCCACTCCTGCCTCTTGTGCTGTTCTTAGTGCCCTTATGAGCAGATTCTACTGATAAACTTTCAAAGCTAGGTCTTATGGAAACAAAAAAAAAACCCACCAACTAGCAAAAAAAAAAAAAAAAAACAACCAAACAAAAAAAAATACAAAACAACAAAAAAGCCAAAAAAAACCAAAGACTAAAACTTCATGCCCAGGCAAACAAGTCAGCTTGGCAAAGGCAGCAGAGTAAGAGAAGCAAACCAGGGAACTGTAACACCAGGAATAGGGAGCCACTCTCTTCATCAGCAATCACCTGTACTCTCTGCATGTGTAACAATCATTCTATTGCAGCCTGGTCACATAGTTAATTTTTATGCCTGGAACAGGTAGAGCAGAAACTGATATAGGAACTTCTTAAAAAACTGGGACCTTCACCAAATCCCTGAGGATCCACCAAAATCCACAGTAGTCTCAAAATCTTCTTTTAATAAGTTTAGGATTCAAATGAACAAAGGAAAGAAGCAATATATTAAGATGTCAGAGAATATGCACTGACTCACTAGTGAGGTGTTTGAACTGAATGGAGGTGAAGGAGTCCCAATAGGTCTGGGTTTAAATTTTAAAATTGCAAACCTGATTGATTTTAACATTGTAAAGCAATTTTGACTAGTTACTTCAATTCCTAGTATTCTGCATTATCCTACGACCAAAATTTGCATCTCTGTTTTTTTTCTATTTTGATTTAATGGCAATGGAAAATTTCCACATACAAGGGAGTTCTAATGATTAATTAACATTCATACTGAAAACCTGCATCCAATTTTTCCTAGCTTTAAATTCTAGCTGGTTTCCCTTGTTACCCCCTTTTTTTTATTAAAGAAGCCTTTCTGAATGTGAAGTCTTCTCCCCAGAAAATAATTATACACCTTGATCAAATTACTACTTAACCTTTTCTCCAATAAGCAGAATAGATTTAGTTTCTCAGGTACCACTGGTGTCCCAGACCTTGAATCATTCTTTTGGCTTTGCTCTTAAGCTTCTCCAATTTTACTATATTTTCCTCAGAAATTTTTGAAGTATCTTTTTGTCAGCTTTGAAGCAGTGAAGTTCACCTCATGTACAGCTGCTGCAGTCACTCCTTTCTTGCCTTCAGCTTGTATAAAATTACAGCTACTCTGTCCTTAGATAGTGTTTTAAAAATCCTCGTTTACGTGAATTCCAATAGCTCTTCATTTGCATTAGTTTTTAAAAATCTTGGAGTTCAGCCACTGCAACACAACATTTAGAAGATTTAAACTGAAAGCTATCAGTCTGCTTTAATGCACTTTGATGACTTTCCAGAACCAAGAGGCTGTTCCAAAATTAAACTGCCCAGTGCAAGTGGCAGGAGTGGCTGCTCCCACACTGCTGCCTTACAGAACAGTTCTCTGGAATTGCAGCTGGACAGACTTTGCTCACAAGTTTTAATTCTGTCAATGCTACAAATTACTAAGACTGTTTATTTCCAGATGTAAAATTGATTGAAAACATTTTTTTCAAATTTAGTTTGCCTCACTTTTGATGATTTATGGAAACACCAGCTTATAAAGTGGAATATAATTAATGTATAACAGCTCTCTAAACTACACTGCATTCATGTGAGATGTTGTAGGGAATCTGAACTGAATGCAAGAATTAGAAAAGATTCCACCTGGCAACACTGCATCTGTCCCTGTTCATTGTAAAGGACTGACAATAGTAACGCTTGTATACAAAATTATTTCATATCCAGTGCTATGTTAATTTCCAAGCAAAAAAAAAATGGATGAAAAACACTATGAAACAGAAAGAAAGCATAAAGATACTTCTGGATTTAAAAAAAAACAAACACGAACAACAAAACACAACCAAACAGACAGCAACAAAAAAACTTGCTTCTTTTCAATGGAAGAATAAAAATTATTTTCCTTGTAAAGCTATGACCATATGCCAGGCCTTTAGGGCACAGTGTGAGTAAAGGCAAACATCTTCTGGTTTTACTCTACTCCAACTTTATTCTGAAATATGCAGTCAAGACCTCCCTCCCATTGTTCTCCTTCTGTTGTATATAACTTGCTCTTTTCAGTTTTACATGAGCAAAATAATTATTTTAATATATACGCCACCAGTTCTGGACAGTCCTTTCAAACAGTACTCTGTTCTTCTGCATGAGAGAGGAGCTCTCTATGAACTATAGGATCCATTTATTTAATTGATTTATTCCTGTCCTTATGAAGAGCTGTCCTGATGGGATATGGTTACGTGGTTTTCACTACTCAGATTTAAACAAACCAAGCCACTGCTATGGCACCCTGCAGAGTCCCTGGAACAGACAAAATCTGAGAGCCTGATGCTCCAGGCTCAGCCCCCAGGCAGCCATTCCCCCTCAGACCAGCAGCAAAAGATGTCTGGTCAAAACTTCAACTTTCAACCAGCTACATACACTGAACTTTGACAAAAGCACGATAAAAACTTGGCAGAAGTGTGAAAAAACCCATTCTTTACATTTTTCTCAAACCCCTTGCAAGCAGAGGCAGCTGTCACTGGGAGGCCAAGGCAGATCTGTCAGATCCCTCAGTGCTGCCCTGGGTGAGGTGGGCACCTACACCCTGCCAGGGGCACAGCTCTGCACCCACATGGAAATTCCTAAATATGGAATTCCTAGATTCATGGAACTCCTAAATATGTTCTTCAAAGCTAACTTTGGGAATATTTGAGCTGACACCCTCTTATTGCACTGGTATTAGTGAGGACAGAGAATGGCACCAAATAAACACTCTGGGGAGATTTTGTCACATTGTTAATGCTCTGCCATTAATCCCCATGTTTGGTTCGACAACCAACCCTCTGTTTGGTGATGGTTGTCTTTGAAGGTTGCTCTCAGTCTTTGAAAATGCTAATTGTCAAGCCAACATTTACAGAGGAAGTCATAAAATGAGAGGTTATTATCTACTGCCCTTGCTCTGATGATAGAAAGAGGCCTCACAGAATAGTTTTCTATTAAAAGCTTCATACATCTTTGTGGATGGTGGCAAGTACAAACAGATTAAAGAGCCAGTCTGAAAAAGAGGATGAGATGGACAAGCAAAGGCTCTGCAGCCTGCACTCCATCTAGATGGGAAGACATCCACTCTTGATTTCAAATTATGGAGAATCAGCATTTGAAAACAACTCTTTAAACTGCCTAGTGGTTAATTAATCTTAATGTTAGGTTTGTATATAATTTTTGATTATAGTTTCTTTAACACACAAACTTTTTTAGGCACTGTCACTTGGCTAAAGGATGTTTTTTATCATTTGTTTCCTTTTCTCTCTCCTGATTAAGTTGCCCATTTCTAACACTCTTTTAGGGGATTTAAATACACTGAATTCCTTAAATCTCACTATGGACTTGCTGTCAAGATCCTGAATTTTTATGTCTTTTTCCAATTTTTTTCTCTTTTTTTTTAATAGAAAAACTAAGTATAAATTTTTAAAAAATTAATACTTCAAATATAAGTAGTAGCATTTATTTTTTATATCCCAAGAGCTGGTTTTGTTTTCATGCTCTTCTGGATGTTTATGTCAAATCTTTTCCAAGACCCTTTAAATAACCCAGCAAGTGCCTATTTTCATAGTGTGATTTCCTCAGTTAGGAAGGTGTAATTGTGACACTGGATCTTGCAGAGCTGCTGTGCACAGAGAACAAGCAGCAGTTGTCACAGCAGCCAAAGCAAGGCAGCTCTGACTCTCCTGTACAGCTCAGCTTGCACAAAGTTCTAATTTGTGGTTACTGCAAATAATTTCCTTATTGTTTGCTGTCATTAAGACACACGGTGTATTGATGCATAACCTGGCCCAGCTGTGATAACTGCAGCAATGCACAAACCCCAGACTGAGCTCATGAAGGGGAATCAACCCATGCCACAGCTGAGTTCAGGTAAGCAGACCCAAAGTTTGGGAGGAAAAATCCAGTCCTTACTTCAGCAAGGAGAAACTCAATGCTAACAGAGTCTGCTAGAACATGGTTAAAAGGCTCAGTTTTATCTACACATCTCAGTACACAACACTAGTTGTGGATGTGGTTATAACAACTCTCCATGACAAGGCACAGCAGCATAAGTGAGCACAGGCCAGAGAAAGAAAATGTCCCCATTTCAAAGGGTAGAGCACAAAGTAAAAAGCACAAGTGTTAAGGACAGAGACATAATGCCAGAAGGAAAACAAGGAAGATTATAGTGGGAATTCAGCAGAGAAGAAGGTAGTCAATTTTCTCTAAACTTGCACCCCAGTTTGGACAATTGTTAACTAAAGTGTGCAGCAAGTTCACTCCTGCAAAGCAGCCTCTCTGTGAGAAATTGGAGAGCTTTGCTTCACGACTGACAGCATAAATTCTTATTTTGTCTTTTCATATCAAAGCTGGAACTTAAATCCCAGTCCTACTGATTTATCAGGTGTGCAGAAGAGAGAGTTAGGTCTAGGGTCTTGTGTCACTCACTAACTTTCCATAAGGTGCTAATTCAAAAAAGTCACAGGTTTTCAGCACATTTTCCCCATACCACAGCTTTCCCCTCTCTGGAATGTTTTTAGTGCTTCAGTCAAGCTGTAATTGAGGGAGGTTAGGTGTGCTATGTCCATTCCTGGTTTTCCATCCTCCCTACAGCACGGGTCCCATTTGTTGAGCTGTGTTTTGATCTCCTAATTCACACCCCAGTGTGCAATGTCCCCACCACTGAAAAATTCCTACCCTCTTCTCTCTGGCTCCTAAGAGGTGCCAAAGCAAACAGTTCAGGATCACACCACAAGCTTCTGTTAGTGTTCCAGGAAAAGGGATCCAGCAGTTCCTGCAGGCTGTTAGGAAGGTAATGGTGCAAACATGAGGATGCTAAAAGGATTAGCAGAGTGTGTTTGTACCACCTTTCTGAAGACAAGGGACTAAGAGAAGTTACAGAAAGGACTACAGAGTAAAAACCAGTGAACTTGCTTATTACATGGAATTTTACATCAATACCAAATGCATATGGGAAGCATTATTATAAATATATCCATTTAATTCTTAGCAGTAGCTTTAATTTACATTAAGGATATATATTAAGGATTAAGGACCTATCCACAAAGAAAAAATGCAGCAAAGCTCCTATTATTGGGTTCAGTGGTCTGAGACTGAACCCCATAACAAGACTTTTAGACAACATAGATGAAACTGCATGAAAACTCCTGAATGGCTGTGTTATACATGCTGTGTTCTCTTTCCATTGCAGGTCCTAATTAGGGGTGTATATTACTAAATATATTCAGAAATCACATTGTCAAAGTGAAGAAATGCTTAATCATTTCAATGCAGGATTTCTTAGCTTTCCTTAATTTCACTTCTTGGAATTTTACACTGAATTTTGTCAGTTTATAAATTTACACTAGAGCATGCCAAAAGGAGGGAAAGAAAGAGAACAACAAAAAAAAATCCCAGACCTTAAAGGCATTTTACCACAGAGACACTGAAAAATAAAGACCATTAGCAAAAAAGTATAATTAAATTAAAATGCCAGCTTCCCAAAGAAGCTCAGTAAATGGGAAATATATCAAACTGTGATAATACAAATGGGCTATTTCTCAAGGTGTGAGAAAGTCAATGGAATAAACTCTGATAATTTGCTGACTTTTTATGTACCAGGTAGAGTAATGACTTAAAAGTAAATTGCACAATGACAAATACAGCAATATATTATGAACCACAGCTACTCTTCCTACTAACAACAGTATTTTAGGTATTATGCTGTAAAAAAAATATTAAGTATTAAAAAAAAGAGGGTTGTAACTGAGGTAGTGGGGCCTGCTGCTAGCAAAAAGAGCTGAAATTTCACATAATCCCATAATTTTAAATTCTGTTGTCTGCAGTTTCCCGGGAGTCACTTTGGCCCAGTTATTCTGAACACGCTTTAATTTCCATTCCCACCCTGACGACAGCAGAGGCTTTTTCTAAAACCAATCTTTCCACAGCACTATAGACTTTTCCGAATATTCAAAATTACTTTTGGCATGTAAGTTCATTTGGCTAATTCCTCTTTTAGTGAGCAAATAACCTTTGAAAAGCTGGCGGCAGGTGTTTATGAGTCGGGACAATCTCAGCGCTGCCGCGGGTGCCCGCTGCGGTGTCGGGCTCTGCTGCCCTCTGCTGCAGCGCGGCCCGGGACCGCCTCTCGCCAGGGACCGCCGAGGCTGCCAATTCAATTCCTAACGCCTACACTGAGGCCGAACACCCCAGAGCAGCGTTATAAGGAAGAGCGATAAGGATTTGTTATTCTATTCGTAGAAAAATACTCAAAAGAAGTAGAATCTTCCCTTCTGTTTCGCTGTGATTGAAATGCAACAGATGAGGCGTCATCCTACGCGGTGCGAGCTTGGAGGAACAAATCTGACAAGGAGCAGAACGCTTTTTTTAACATGTAAGACTAGAGAATATCATTTCCCTGAGAAAAGTTGAATCAAGTATTTTTCTGGCTGCTCTCCCTGTCTCCTGAGGATGTAAGGGACTGTCTGTAGGGACACCTGCACCAGGCCAGGGTCAGAGGGAAGCAGTGGCTCTGTAGCCAGAGGCGTGTTGGGACACCAAAGCCCCGCCAAGATGCTGCACCCCAGGAGCTCCCGCACCCTTCGGGGCTGCCGGGTCCCTCTGTTCCCTTTCTGAAATCCACTGGCCACCAAGGCAGAGAGGATGGCAGATATTAATCACTGCAAATTACCAAGGAAGTATTGCGAGCTAAAAAATATATTCTTAATTATTTTTCATAAACCTGTTGTGTATTTTAATGAATTTTATTTTTGTCCCACAGCACAAAATTAAGCAAGTAGACAAATTTTATCACAAGTAAACTAGCATTCAAAAGAATCTAACTTGACCTTTAAAGGGCTAGAATTTAAGCAGTCAAATGCTTGCTTTCCTCAAGCAAATACACACTTTATATGTATCATCTACCAGATTTTTATCCTGATAGACCATAACAGCTCCTAAAGAGCCGTTATAGATTATTGTGTAAATCCTTCTTTGTTCATGGACTATTGACCCAACAGTGCATTATGTCCCTAAAGAAGACTTGATAGTCCATCATGTTAATCCAGCTGCAAGGTTAGTGCCTGATGTACGGAAAATCTTTACATAATTTTCAGTTAAATTAAATAAGAATTTTCCTGTGCAGATAATTATGCACCATAGTGAAATCATTCAATACCAGAGATAACACAGGGCATAGTCACATACAGAATATTAGATCGTGTTATGGATTGCACATCTGTGTGCTTCTTATTAAAATTAAATTCATGCTGTGTCATGAGGATAGTTCAAAGTGGCTAAAGCTATTAGCTGAGGTTCAGAGCTAAGATAACTACAGAGATTTTATTTTTAACTGGATAATTTTAATAAAGAACATGTTCCTTTCAGATGTTAGTAAGCAAATTGAACAGAATTTGGGACATAGCAAATGTGCCAGGAAAAAAAAAATCATACTTGTACTTCAACTCTCAGTTACTCCCAGTTTATGGCTAAATTCAACACTGTCCTCTGAAGGGGAAAGGTACATTGTGGTGTAACCCAAACCACTAAACTTTTTGAAGTGTTTAGCTGTCTGAACTGCATGTGATAGACAGACAAGTGGCACTTGCTATCTTGTCACTCAGGGCAGATGCTGTGTGATGGGCAGCTCTAGGGCAGGAGGGCTTAGAGGGGCACAGCCCGCCAGCAGCTGGGGCTTGGGCATGCTCCAGCACCAGTCAAAGCCTCTCCTTGCCATACATACCCCAACTAAGCCCATACTTTGAGATTTATTGTATAGTTATCACAAAAATTAAACCCTTTATCAATTTGTACTTTTCTTATTTATATCTGTGCTTATCCTTCTCACTGAAACTAACATTTGTAGCTTTAATTTCACTTCATAATTGTGGATATCATAAAGAAATAAAATCATTATCATAAGTGAGCTGAAGTCAAGCTGCTACCCCCATTTTATTTCATTGCTCCATTATTCATTTCTCAGCCAAAATATGTTCTGCTCAATAATTTTCAAATCCCCAAGAAGTATTTTCTTTTGTGCATCACAGAAATCCTGATTTTCTGAATTCAAATAGCAGACATTTACATATGAGGTATAACAAAATACCCAGATCAAAGCACCCACCAGGTTGAGGGAGACTTCCTCTCAAAACCAGTGTTTCTAAAAGAGGGACAGCATTGGGGATAAATCATGGGGTAAAAGAGCTTCCTGGCGTATGTAAGTGGATGTCTGATGGCTTGCAGTAACACTGGACAGGAGTTTTACAGAAAGTATCTCCTGGGATGTAATTGCAGTATTTAACTCTTGCTTCAATGAATGAGAGAAGTTTTCACCCATAAGGATGTGATGATTATCAGGGCAAAGGGAAATGAGTGAGCTCCTGGCATCAGGAGATGAGGAGGAAGGGCTGTGATCCCATCCTTCTTCCCCATTCACAGCATCACCATCACAGGGCCCAGTTTCCTCAGGGAAAGCATTCCCACAG
Source organism: Peucedramus taeniatus (assembly GCA_013400575.1). NCBI lineage: Eukaryota > Metazoa > Chordata > Aves > Passeriformes > Fringillidae > Peucedramus > Peucedramus taeniatus. The sequence continues at coordinate 10,082 of WBNO01003377.1, read as the reverse complement.
ATCTCCCCATAGTTCCTAAATTCCCACATATAAAGGGAGTGCAATTCAAACTCCATCAGCAAAGAGCAAGCTGAGCATCCAGGGCACAACAGGGACCCTGAGCACTGGAGCACAGGAGGTTCCTTTTAAATCCATTCCTCACAAACCAAGGGCCACTTCTACAGCTCTTCTTCAGGGGTCAGCTTTGTCTCATGGACCCCATGCCACAGCAATGGCAGATGATCTTCAGGCCCTGTTTCACAGCTCTTGGGTTCATTTCTCCACCAGCAGCACCATGGCAGAGTCCCACTCCCAAAACATGAACCTGGGGAGCAAAGCATCCCTTGAGCCATACTCAGGCAGCGTGGCACCTTACGTAAGGCACAGGTACATCCTCCTTCTGGCTGCAGAAGCAGACCATTAATATTTTACAGATTTCTCATCCTCTCAGTTTGTGTAATTTATCAATGCCTAACAGGTCCTCTGCCAGCTATACATTAAAACTATTTTCAAAATATTTCATTGTCAGCCCATGGCACCTTCATTATTTATTAAGATAAGGGACATGATGAACAGGAACAGTAGGTAGCTTGTTTGTTCAAATGTACTTTATGAATCCTTTGAATGCACAGATCTGCTAGAAATATAGTGCCTGCAGGTTCCCAAGAGTCATAGGCATGATTCATGCAAATAATAAAAATATTGTATGCTTGATGTAGCATTAGCATCATCTGCCTGGAAAGTTCTGCTCTTCAACACATACAGGCAGGATCTCTGAAACCTGTGACATTATTTCAGGTGTACATTCATATAAATCAGAGATTTAACTGTATTTAATATAGAGTCTACATTATGGCATTTTACAGTACAAGGAGTGTATGAACAGGAATCCATAGTTCATTCTCCAGTCATTACCACTGTTCTAAAGTTTCCCCTCATGCCCCACAAAACGATTCCCTTAATTTGCCTTTCTTTTCCACACAATTTCTTTTAAATTGCCTTTTTCAAATAAAACTGAGACCCAAATAACAAATACACCACCACAAAAAGCAACACTGCAAGAATCATTTTGTTGCCTGATTACGTTACTTCCTGTTAATTCAGAAAATTATAGCACCTTTTTTTTTTTGTTGTTGACTAAGGAGACTCACAAAGTCCACAAATAAACAAAGAAATTGACACATGAACACAGCAAATTCCCAGAAGAATTTTGAGGTGCAGTTAGAAAGCATCAGGAATTATGCAGATAACTCTACCACCCCTCACTCCTACAGTACTACTACATTCAGCAATTAACCCAGAGAGGACAACAGGAAAAAGCAGCTTTTGGGACACAAACCTGGACCTGAACACCCAAGTGTGTGGAAATATGCCATATCACTCTCTTTTTCAAGTGTACTGGGAGTTTTGTTAGAATGGGAAGTGCAAACCCAGCAAAGCAGCACCTGCAAGTACAGAAAGATCTGCTGCATGTTCTGCCTCCTCAGCCCCAGCCCCACGTGTCTCTCATCCACACCTGGAACAGCTGCACAGATCCTGCACTGGGGAAAATTTTGGTCTTGTCCTAGACAGTAAAATGCTTAAAAAAATCAACCAAAGAAACAAAAATCAACCAACCAACCCAAATGGTTTAGGCAATGTCACAAGCCGTGCTCCCCATCCTGGAAGCTGGGTTATGGGTGTAGGTGCAGACAGCCTGAGTGCACATCCTCTGCCTGTTGAGGGCAAACTGCAGATTCTGACCTCAGCCACAGCCCCAGGCACCTAACACCCATCCAGCAGCCCCTCAGCCCCCTAAGTACAGAAGCTTTTCCATGGGGTCTGTGGAAAGAGAGGTGAATTTATCTTGGAAGATGCCCAGAGTGAGCCAGGATGGACACAGCCACTCTACAGCTCCCTGATTACACAGAGAAGCAGTTTGTAACAACACATCTGGATGGTCAGCACTGTGATTTCCTATTCGTCATATTCTTCAACAGTTTTAGTGTATTTTTCTCTCACCAAACTTGTCCCAGTTATGGTGAAAACTATTTTCTATCCATGGACAGCTTGTGAACTGTCAGCAGACAAACACTTTTTGCATATTTGATTCTTAAACTGCATGATCAATCATGTCCTATAATTTGTTTCCTGGTTAGACTAACTGATAATATAAACTGTTCTACTTCCCCTCTACAAAAATATTGTTTTGTAGAGAAGCAACTTAATTAGAAATCCCTATCTGCTAGAAGGATGAAAGATGTATTTACAATCAACTCATAAGCAACACTATATTAAATTTTTAAAATCAAAAACCTGATAAAACAGGCATTAACACAATAGTAATTTTAATCATACTACAATTTAAAATTTTCCTGACATTATTCACCAGTTCTAAGCATCTGTTTGCATAGAAAATCACCTCTTTGATAAAGGTAAGGAAAGACTATCACACGTACTTATTTTAATCAAGCCAGCTGGTATTTAATTTTGTATACATTTCAGTTAAAAGAAATTTAATTTTCTCTCACAAAGATAATTTTAATAGTAAAATGTAACCATATGACCATTACATATGACATTCAATTTTGTGTTTAATAGAGTGTGTCAAATTGAAAATTGCAGTTTAAGACATAATCCTTCATAGAGCCTGTCACATACACAAATCTGCCATTTAATTTTTATTAAGTTATCCAATAATTTCTTAACAGACAGTTAAGCTCTAGAGGAGATCCCACAAAGAGAGAGAAGCTGAGTCTGCATTGCTTAGAGCCTATATTCAAAAGAGCTCACTTCAACAGGAGAAAAAACAAATCTGTCACCTGGAATATGATGATTTTGTGCCCATGAACATTAAATTGATGCAATTTACCCTCAAAAGTATAAAACCATTATTGCTCTTAAATCACATGCAGCCTGGTAACTTCAATAATTTCAATTTTTTTTTTCATTCACACAAACAGTTACTATGAACACCATAATGTAAGAAAATAGAGGTCAAAATTATCCACTGTGGAGATCTTAGCAACTGAAGGCAAGATGGAATGAAACAAATATAGAACATATAAGAGATTTTCTAAGGAGCTGCCCAGGGAACCACTCTGTTAAAGTCGTGCAACTACCTACTACCTATGATTTTCTGATTTTCCTAGAAAAGTATGCAGAAATTAGTTAAGATTTCAGCTCCATTTCTCTGCAGTGCTTACATGGATTTACTTGAGAGCAAGACTCCATATTTAGATCTTGAGGTCAATAGATTTTGTCAAATATTTTCAGAAAATATTCTGCTAAATAGGGATGCGGTAGCGACTGCGCACAGGAGAATTTAGAATGTTATCTCCGTGTGCTCTTTCACCAGGTCTTGGTGTTGCTTTTGTCTGCTTCCTTTCTTCTGTTTTAGTCCTTCATACTTGTTTCCATAAAATTCAGATCAGATGTTTACGCACTGTCCCCAAACTTCAAATTCCTTTCATTAATTTCTATCCTGGCCTTTTGGGTTGGCTGAAGGATCCACAGCACTGGAGCAGAGGAGGCAGTGGTGCTTTTCCCCTGGTGATGAATGGAAGGCTGACTGCAGCAGTGATGTACACTATCTCACTTGCTGCAGGGGTTAGATCACATTAAAAGAGTAATGTGCAATTGAACTGACAGAAAGGGAATGATTAGCACTGGACATCAGTCATTTGTTTCAGGCTGAGCTGTGGTAGGAAACTCTTGGCACCGCTCCTCATCTGCAGGATTGCGGTCGATAGATCTGTTCCTAGATAACAGAACTGCTCGGGTGGATATAAAATCTTGTGATTTCCTTTTCACCGTCAAGAATTACTTTTAGAAACAAAGCGTCAGAGAATTTGAAAGTGTCAAAAAGCCTTTATCAGTTTTTGGCCCAGTGCGTGAGCACAAGTGCAGGGTTATTCCTAAATCATCTTGTGGATTGTCCACTCTGGCTAACTGCATCCCAAGGGAGATCACTTCAGACACTTTCCCACAACTGATGTATAACACTGTCAGAAGCTTCTTGCTGATAATCAACCAAAACTTTACCTTTTCAAATATCTTCCTGTAACTTCTAGCTGCACCCTTACTTACCCAGCAATTCCTCTCCTGCCTTGGTGTTAACACTTCTCATACCCTTGTAGATGGTTATCACACCCTCTCTATCACTGCTTAGGCAGGCTCTACACTTCCAGCTTTTTCATCTTTTATCTTCAAGTCAATTCCCTCAGTGTTCAGATTTTTTGCCACTACTTAGATGTTAAAGGGAAAATCCAGTGTGCTAATTTTGCGTATACTTGAAGGAAAGAATGGAAATGGTATTTGTTTAATTCTCCACTTCATTTCAAGCATGCTCTTACTTTGCCCTCATGGAGTCTCAGTAAAATATACAAAATGTATTTTGAAGTGACTTTTTTTCCTCTCTATATATTTTTTAACAGCAGATATATATTTCATTATATAGATGGGTTTATAATTTTTTTCAGTTTACATTAAAACATGGATGAAGTTTATGAGCAGGAGTTATGTTCAACTGAAAGTTTTAAATATTTGATGTTATATATATTATCCACATACTTGGTTCCTTAGATATAGAATAAAATATTGTGTAGACAATATATATCCTTAAACAATATATATCCTATTATATATCCTTGTCTATCCTTAGGATATTGTATAGACATAGAATTACTCAGGTATCATTTTCAGAAGGACAGGGTGTAAGAGACTTGAATGAAGTTTCTAGACTAAAGATGCTTAAATGTCTTGATTCTTACTGTAACAGGAGAATTAAAAAATTTCATATTTCAGCAGACTTTTTTTTGCAAATCCTTGATTACATATCAACCTTTGGAAACTTCTGAAACTGTTCAAAAATAAAAGCAATAACAAAAAGGAGTATCTGGGGCTAATGTCATTTAAGATTTAATATCATCTGGAAATGCAGGCAGGAAAACAATGCAGATTATAAAGCACAAAATGGGTATGATTTGCTGTGGTTGTAGGTTAGCTTAGATCTTGAATACAACTTGCATAAAAGGTGTATTGCTTCCCAGTTGTGAGCAGTGTGTGGATGCACACCCCAAACTGCAGCACACTGGGCATTGCTCTGCTCAGATGACAACATTACACCATTAGCATCACAGAGATGCCACAGAGAAGGGTCCTGAACTGTGAATCCTTCACAGGCTCCAGCCAGCCCTGGGGATGCACAGAGTGCCTGTGATGCTTCCAAGGTCTCCAAAGTCATTTTTCACCTGCCCACCCAGCACCATGCTGGAATTTATCAGTCAGGCCCTCTCGGGCACACCTGTGGGAAAGGTCTGTGCTTGGCCCTGGTTGTTGGGGCTGGGGGAGGCTGATGGGACAAGGATCCAGGGAGGACCCCCCCGAGCTCTCCAGCAGGTCTCTCCTGCTCCCAGAACAGAGACTTTGGGGTCCTGTCCAACGGGAATCCCTCACACAAAACGCAGCAGAAGGGGCAGCAGAGCAGCACATGGCAAGGCCAGACAGCTACAGCAACTTTATTTCAGTGAACTACACTGGAGAAGAGGAAGACAGCTTTTCATTTTTTAATAAAGTTCAAATCTACCCCTAAACTTCTCATAAATGTCTCTGAAATAGCTTTGTATGAATAAATGTTCACAGAAGACATGAGTACACAAAAGTAAGCCCAAGGAATTCAGACTGAGATCTTTCTATCTTCAGATTGGAAGAGTCATTGGAAAAATCTATTTCTGATCATACATGTTTTAAGTTGCCCTATTTAAGTGTTTAATGGCAAGACATCTGGACATGAAGAAATTCTGCTAAAATGACTTACATCAAGGTTATATTTGATATCTGAATATTAGGGTACTTCAAATTACTTCGGAATCTGCATAGAAACTTGACTACAAGTAGACTCTAGTAATTTTTAAATGCATCTTATATAACAATACCCACTTTTCTTCACCATTTCTCCATTTTTAGTCATTCTTTTGAAGAACAGTTTAACTACCAAGCTCAAGTAAATTAAAACTCTGTCTATTAGTCCCTGAAAAGTCAAGGCTGCTTTCAAAGAATCAGATGGTTTGGACAGACACACCAAGGCAGCTGTATTACAGAAGTAAATTTCATTAATAAAAATGGCTTATGGTTTAAGATAAAGACAATACAACCAAGTAAAAAAGATTTTCATTTAAAGGCATTAAATTATGTGAATAAATTGATAACATTTCAATAGGTAGCTGGCCACTTTTTTATAGAATATATCAAGCTGCTCTTTCTTCTCATACATTGGTATAAAGCAAGTTACTTTGGTATAAATGTCTGCTGCTGGACTATTACATATGAGTCTTGTTACAAAGAAAATTGTGATAAACACACTGCTTAGTAAATCTAGACAACTTTTACTATAAAAACAACCAAAATGCAACGGACCAAACTTTAAAATCAATGAGGTAAATGCAACTTTTGCGGCACAAGTAGATCTGAAGAACCTGACTACTGTAATCTATCTTTAAATAGGTATTTTGAGATTTGGAGTAAAATAGCTTGTGCCACAGCAGAGTCGGTTTGGAGAGATCATTATAAAATCCCATTATCACTGCTACAAGTTGGACTATTTGTCATCACAGAAGAGATGACAAGCTCAGAAATACTACATTTGTTATTATCAGATGATAAATGATATTCCATTAAAGCTGCAATATATCATCTGCAAAGCTGCAAAGAAGATATCAAACCTATCAGTACTTGACTTATAATTTAATTTTCAAAAGCTGTCAACTAAAATTCCAAAGGCTAAGCATTTTCATTTTTAAAGTTCATCTTATTTATTTTCCTCATCTGTTAGTCTAATTTTTTTGATATGGCAAAAATAACTGATTATGTGCAAGGTATAATTCTTTTTCTCTTGATTAAGTAATACATCAGATGTCACTTATGTATTAAAAATATATGACAAATAATGAAGCAAAAGAGTAGTGATGAACACACCTTATTTGGATTTCTTATTTTTAAATGCAACAGTAAAGGATGGGTCAGTCTAAAAATATTTTGATTATGCTGCATTCCAGCTAATGTGAAGCCTAGATTTTAAAATTTGCAATTTGAGTTTTACTTTATAGGAATAGAAAATAAAATATAAATCTATTCAAACTGGTACTTGGAAAATACCTGTTTAGCATCTAAACAATTCTGACATTCTAAATTTCAGAAAAAAAACTATTAAAAAAGCAATTTGTGCTGGGGGCTGCCCAGTGGGGGAGAAGAGGCTCTGGGCTCCCAGGGACAGCAGGGTAGGCACAGGGTGGGCTGGGGCAGCACCCAGAGCCTGGGCAGTGCCCACCCCAGGGCTCACAAGCCCAGCTGGAACGAGCCCTGAGGAACCAAGGCCAAGCCCACAGCTGACTGCTCTGAGCCAGACCTGGACTCAAAACTTCCCAAGGGCCCTCCCAGCCTGAGCTGCTTCATGGTCTGACCCCTCCAGCACAGAAACAAAGCAACAATCAAGGCCTGGTGATCCTTATAATTGTTTGTGCTTATCACTGATGCAACAATCAACAGCTATTGATTATTAAATTTTTTTTTCACTGTTATCTAATTCATATTTCCAATGCTAGTTCAGCACAGTGTATAATAAAAACATTTAAGCTACTGCAATGCCAATTTTTGCAGTATGTTATTGCAAAGTGAGTGAAGGAGCTTCAGATGCCACTGTACCCTACAATCTGTTTTTAAATTAATTGACTAAAAACACTTCTTGAATTCACAGAACCACACGATGTGCTGAGCTGGAAGGGACCCACGAGGATCACTGAGTCCAGCTCCAGGCCCTGCACAGGACCATCCCCAAGAGTCACACCATGTGCCTGAGAGCATTGTCCAAACACTTCCTGAGCTCCACCAGGCTCCTGCTGTGCCCACTGCCCTGGGGAGCCTCTCCCAGTGCCGCACCGCTCTCTGGGGGAAAAACCTTTTCCTGATATCCTGATAACCTAAACCTCCCCTGACACAACTTCAGGCCATTTACCTGAGTCCTGTCACTGGTCACCAGAGAGGAGACCAATGTGTTCCCTTCCTTTTCGCCCCAGGAGGAGGTTGGAGACTGCAACAAGTTTTCCCCTCAGTCTTCTTTCCCTAGGCTGAGTTGATATATTGTCTAAAAGTTGCTGCTTTTTCATTTATTAATTTAACATCAACTAACAATAGCATCAAAGACCTTCAGGTATGGCATTTCCTGGCAATAAATGAAGGGGCACCAGCTGAATGCTGGGAAGTAATCCAAAGTAACTTGGGAGCTAAGAGACATGAATTCGCTGTTCACTCTTTGATGTTGGTGCTCGCCACCCGAGACTGCCGTGCCCAGGGAAAAACAAGTCCAAAGCCCTGTCAGCAATTGTTGGTCTTAAAAAGCACCAAGTTCCTCAGAGCCTTTCCCAGAGTTCAGCAATGAGCAGTGTAACAGCCCTGGCTGGACATGGGGCAGGTTCTTTAATACTAGAGCAGGGCAAAGAATAAAAGGAAAAAGTTAATTGTAAATGAGACCCTCTGTGCTATGTGTCATAGAAATATATAGTCAAGGATACTAAATACTAAAACAGCAGAAGTTTTAGGGGATTTTGAAAATACTCATTCAGGTTCATGATTCTCAAGTAAAAATTATGTTAACAAATCTTACCCACTGTAAAGCAGTCAGTTCCTGCAATATGACTGTGAGCACAGGGCCACATTTCAAGTGACATATTAAATTTTTACAGCATTTTTTTAAAATTAAGAAAATCCACCTTCAGCTAAAATTAACTAGTGTTAATCTCTACCCCAGTTGAATTCACCCTGCCTGGATCTGGCAGTTGTTATCCTGTTCTTCATACTCCAACTTCATCTGAGTTTCAGGCAGGGTGTTTTGGTTCCCTGCTCTAGCCCCAGTTTAACTTCCTTTTCAATACTGCCACCTACAAGGGAAAACAATACCTACCAAGCTGCTTTGAAAATGTTGCCTTCAGCATTGTGTTACTCTGATCACATTCATCTCTGTCCTTTTTTTCAAATTTGATTTTAAATATTTACAACATCATACATCTTCCCCTCCTGAAATTACTAACGAACTGTTACTGTCTGCAAAACCTGCTGGATGAGTGATGGACAACTTAAAAGGGAGCATCAATGTTTTATTTGTGAAATATAAGCTGAAAATAGTCTGCAGATTCTTTTTTTATTGATCTTCTACTTTATGCAAAGGTACCTTATGTACTTCACCAAAAAAAGGCTTCATTGTTTACTATCAATATTTAAAACATTGAAGTAGATGAACATGTAATAGTCACCAAGTTGAGGTAAACTATAGAGAAACAAAAAATTCAACAGACAAGAATAAAGCAATTGCAGCTGGAAATAATTTACATACTGTGGAAAAGAATTTAGCATTTCTACATTAAAAATGCAGAACAATGGGGAAGAGATTAATGAAGAAACAAGTTGCAGGATAGTTTAGTACTATAAATGCAAAAAACAGTTGTGAACAGTGCTTCTGCAGTTGTGTATGAATTCTGAAAAATACTTATAAAAACTAGAATAGTTTTCCATTTCATCACAGAAGAAGAAGAAGATGACAGATTCAAATTTGACACCACCTAATTTTTACACTCTAGATACTGTCATTTCTCATGGTTTCTCATTTTTTTGCTGTGTGCACCAACAAAAATCCTGCAATGGCTGCTGCCTGCCAGAGGTTTTCATAGTGTTGGTACCAATGGTAGCTGGAAGAGCCATGGAATGATTTAAACCAGGGTGTAGGGCTGTACAGAAAGCCATGCACCAGTTCCATCTCTGCAGGAGGACTGTAATAGTTGCCAGAGCATGAGCAGCACAAAATACAGCTTGAATAAATGACAGACAGAGGGACACCAGGAACAGAACAGGATCAAATTAAAATGAATGAACTACTACTGCTCAGAGTACTGCTAGGGTGAAAAACAAGAGAAGGGCATATAAATAGTAAGCTGAGAAGTGTTTGAATGTGAAATAGGCCTTCCACCTAAAGAGAGGAGCAGGGCTGGTATCAAGGGAGATCACTCACTACACTCTGTCTACAGCTGAGGAATCAACTCAGGGGCTTCGTTAGCTCTTTCCAATCCCCAGGCTCA
>WBNO01003375.1:1738-16874 GCA_013400575.1 Peucedramus taeniatus | reverse complement strand
GGTGGGGGGGGTGGGGGGGGTGGGTGTTGTTTATTGGTGTTGGTTTGGGTTGTTTTATTAGATAGCATTACTTACATCTGTGACTCTTCAGCCCTCCTCATGATCACCATGGTTAAATCCATGTTTGGAATAAAGCTATCCTTGGAGACCCAGGTTCTTCATAATATATGCTTTAAATGCTGGATCTCTTTGTCCGTTAATGGTCATGGGGAGGTGAATGGAGACAATCCAAACCTCTGTGCACCTTATAAGACTACAGTGTGATTTGCAACCAGTCCTGTGATTTCTGGAAGCCTCTCCTATGTTTGCCAAGGATGTGAGACCTGCACCTGACCACAGCCTGTTACTACAACAGTTGTGCAATGTTGCTGCAGCTGCAGGTGGTCCCAGGAGTCTGTCCCAAGGTTTGTTGTAAATACAACAAGGTATATGTTGGGATTGTACAACTTGTTTTTTCCTCCTTATGTGACCTTGGGTGTAGGCAAATCTCATGTCCTGGAGTGCCTGATGTCCACTCATCTGTGTGTGCTACTCCTTTGACAACCCCCATTTCAGATCCTGCTGCTGCCTTTGTTTCCTCATTCCTGGTCCCTGACCCATTTCCCTCACTTGGTTGTACTTGGTTGTTCACTCTGCTCCTGTCACCTGCTTGCTGAAATCTATTTGTTTAATTGTCCCGTTGGATACCCTCCTGCCCCTCGTGCCTGTCCAGGTGTTTGTCTTTGGGTATGGAATTCCTCTTGATCTTGGTTTGCTAGCCATGTTGCCTAAAGCGTCTTTTGGATTTCTGATCTCTCTTCTGCCTGATAAAAATACCTGTTCCCTGTCTCCACTGGTGAGAATGAGGAACCCTCTGAAGGATATTTTTTATCACAGCTTTTTTTTCTTATGTTCAGATGAATTTGTTTTTCTCTCAGCATTTCAGAAAAGAAAGATATATCACTTCTGATTTCTTGACTGACTCCACCTGGAGGACACAAGCTTTGATTAAGCTGTTATTTTACCAAGAAAATTGTTTTTGTCAGGCCTGTAGTGAAGTAGTATTGATTACTATTGGAGGCCACCCAAAGTTCTTTCCAGATGTTTCAGGATAGAGACATCTCAGACTAGTAATGATTCTAAAACAAGAGGATGCTATGGCACTGATTAGAGGAAACTTGGGTATGCCTCAAGCTCATAAAGGTAGGCTGATATGAAAAGGATGTCTTTGCAGCTGCAGGTCTCCATGAGTTTATTTTCATATTTATTTTAATATTTATTTTATTTATTATTTTATTTATTATTTTATTATTTATTTTTATTTAATATTTATTTTCATATTTATTTATTTTAATGGGGATATGCTATTACAGTAGCTTTCATGTAAAGAAACAGTGACCATGGTAAGAGTGATTCTTTTAGCATAGCTTGTACTCCTTTGAGTGCCAAGAGGTAAGTTGGTTAAGAAATTTATTATTGACTAGCATTCCATTGTAGTATTGAAGGTTTTCATAATTTCAGTCCCATTAAATTGCTAGTGAGATCCACCCTATCAATGAACAGGTGGGATCTGAAGCCTCATCACAAGTTCTCACTTTGTACAAACAAGGTAGCCTTAAATGAACTGGTATTTGCAAAGAATTACAAAAGTCAAAGTCTACTCTAACTGAAAATCTTTTTATCGACTATCTGATTATTCTTTTACTCTTTTGTTTGCTTAAGGCACCAAGTCAATGCCGTATACCTCTGACACAGTAGTAGAAGCAGAGAACATACTGTACTAATAAATAGTAGTGTCTGACTTGCAGACAGACCTGTAATGCTTCAGATGAAAACAAAATCTACAGACAGGGGAAAATCTTCTTCATGGTTTCAGGAAGGATTAAATAAATACTAATATTTTTTCACTTGCAAAGCTTGACATATATGACTGTATACAAACTTTGTTTGCTGTAGAAAATAGTGTGAAGTTTAAGCTTGTTCTTAACTGAAAGGAGTTAAATTTCAGGGAAAATAAATATGAGGGGTTTTCCTGGGCAGAAATAGAACTCTTTTCAATAATGCAACAAACAATGACTTCTATTACCCGAGGTAGCTTTTGCAGAAATTTTTATTATTACTTTTTTGTGGTAACTGGAAGTTATACTGCTGGATATCAGTTCTCAGGCTCATAAAGTTATGTCTGATCTCTGAGGTAGTTTTACTCTGTATTTCTTGATTTAATTTTCTTTGTCATGATAGAATTAAGAAAGGCAGCAATGGCAATGACAGTGAATTATGTATAGAGGACCCTGATTCATTTTAGCAGCATTCAGATCAAGGGATAGTGCCATGACAACAGCTGTAAATAGCTGTTGGAACACTCTGTTGCACCATCTCACCCAGCCCACTTTCCTCTGACACAGTCCAAAAGATATGAGAACCCATTATCCCCTCTGCAAGTGTCAGGGCTTAGAACCTTGAACACGTACCTGCATGATAAATTATCCTCTGGCATGTGTTACAAAGCACATGCTGGCGTGTTCCTCAGCTTCTTGCCAGATTTTTTCACTGAAAGGTAAGCAAGATCAAATTACTTGATTTTTTTCCTTAGACAATAAAACAATTTATCACAGGTAGTGTGCCTGTTTGTTGAAACTTTATGTGCAATATCTCAAAACATTTCTTTCAGTGTCATATTGGGAGACAAGGAGTGATCCTTCATGAAAAAGCATCTCCTCTGAATGAATACAAGTTCATTCAGGGACTGGAGAGGCAGATCACATGTGCATAGCAAATTCAGAATTACTTTAATTGCAATAAAACAGGTTCAGAAGAAAGATGGGCTTACCTTTTAAAATTATTCCAATATTCTGTTACACAAACTTGAGCTGATATTTTCCAAAAACTACCTCTTAGTGCTTTTTTTTTTTTTTTGAGTGGTAATGTAATAATGACATATTATTATATGTATTTTCTATTTTATTTCCTCCTATATAAATACAGGCCATTACTACACTCCTCAAGACTGTAATGAAAAGTTAAAATTGATTCTTCTTGAAGTATAGAATGTAAATGAGAGTTATAGCCAGAATCATGAAACTTTAAACCATAAAGCTGACTTGAATCTGTAACAATATAAGTATATCCATTTTTTCTTCTGGCAGAATGAATTCACAATAAGGGTTTTCCATCTTCTACAACACAGTGTGTAGTAAATAAGTAATTTGCAGTTTTCAAACAAACAAAATTGTCAAACAAAACTTTAGTCTCATTTACCCAGTAATTTATCACAGAATCATAGAGGGGTTTGGGTTGGAAGTGGCCTTAAAGATCATCTTTGTCCAACCTCTCTTCCTCCCAACCTCCCATGGGCAGGGACACCTTCCACTAGATCAGGCAGCTCAGCCCTGGCCTTGAACACTTGCATGGATGAGGCATCCACAAATTCTCCAGGCAACTTGTTCCTATGGCTTACCACCCTCACAGTACATAATTTATTTCTAAAAAAATCTAAATCTACTTTCTTTCTCTCTAAAATGGCTACCTCTCATCCCATCACTGCACATCCTGATAGAGTCTTTCCCATCTTTTCTGAAGCTCTCTTTGGATACTGGAGTGTATTATAAGATCTCCATGGAGCCTTCTCTTCTCCAGGCTGCACAGCCTCAACTCTCTCAGCCTGTTCTTATAGGAAAGGTGCTCCAGTCCTCTCTGATCATGGCCTCCTCTGGACTGGCTCCAGCAGGTCCCTGTCCTTCCCATGCTGGGAGCCCAGCTCTGGATGCTCCAGGTGGGTCTCAGCAGAGCAGAGCAGAGGGGCAGAATCCCCTCCCTGCCCTGCTGCCCACGGGGCTCTGGATGCAGCCCAGGACACGTTTGTCTCTCTGGGCTGTGAGTGCCATGGCTGGGTCACATTCAGTCATCCACCAAGAGACCAGAATTTAAAGTTCTATTTGCTCTTCTACAAAGCCATTAAACTATGTATCAAAATATCACACTGTTGTCTCTATTAATGTTTTAATTAACCCCTTGGAAACCTGAGTGTATCAAATAGAGCAGAAAACACCTGGAATAAAATAGGTATTACACAATTAGAAATACAGTACATTAGATTCTGGAAGACTTTGCCTCTAAAATATGGGTAAGGATTTCTTCCATCCTAACTAATATGAGTATATGTTTTGCATTTATTTTGCTCTCACTGTATACCAGTTAAGCATGGGTGGATTTTGTTGTTTAGAGAGACATACATTGTAGTCCTTATTTCAGAAACTCTGAGGTTTTAAATTGTTGATCTTTGTCACAGATCTGGGCTATTAGCCCTTACTTACGTATATCACCCCCACTTTAACATGTAAGCAACCTTCCTGTTGATCTAGACCCACCAATTTGTTTTTCCCCTTTTCTGTACAAGTGTTGACATACATGTGTTGAAAATCCACCCTGGCTGTAATTACTGTTTTCAGACTCAAGAACAGCTTGTTTCATTCCTTTTGGCTCTGCTATAGGAACTAGGTTTTTCTGATTACTTCTCTTCAGCTGATCTATTAAGTAGAACAAAAAGTTTTGAACACAAAATTAGAAAGGGGAGCAACATTATTATGCTTTCTGTGGGGCTGAAGGAATTCTAAGTTGTCATCCTGATTTAATTTAAATGTCTTTGAAAATTTTACTGATAAATAGTTTTGATGAAGCAATCTGCTTTAAAGATGAAAGATCCTGATAGGAATGCAAGTTAACAAGACGGTCTAGTAAATTAAAGCCAGTTTTTTAATCTAGTATATAACTCCAAGACAAAAATATGTGAGTAGAAAAAAAGGAGAAAAAACCATAAGATTGCACTATTCCAAAAAATATTTATGTCTGAAATGTAGAGCTGGGGAACACCAAGTATAAGAAAAACTCTGAAAAGTTTTGGACTCTGAAAGTCCAATTTTTCTATGAACACTTTCACAGGATTATGACTGGTGGCAGCAGATTAATAAATACAAATCTGGACAGAGATTGTTGTGCTGTCTGAAGATTAATGTTTGAATGGGATAGCTAAGAAGAGGATCAGCTACTATCACCTGTGATCTTTTACATTAGAGTATAAAAGCAAGCATTTTTTATTATGAAAACATTAGTGTTGTGGTTTCTACTCCTGACATAATCACCCTGCTATCTGAGACATGGCCTTAAAGGAATTTCAAAAAGCTGGTCAGAGACTAAAGTTGATCATGGAAGAAGCCATAGCGGAGACAAATAAATCCTGATATTTTTCCCTCATATTCCAGATATTTTTGTGTATTCCAACTATTTTTAGAATTCCCAGCGGAGACACTGCCAGCAATGCAGTTGAGGCAGCACAGCTGGAAAGCTGCTATAACTGAACATTTACCCAAAAGTGCAAGAAAATTGTTGGAGTGTGCTAAGCTTCACCTTGCCATGGATTCACTGCTACAGTAGCCTCATTCACAGCTAGCCTGGATATGTTCAGTCACAGCTGTGAAATTTTTCTCTTGCGCCTGTCTTCTTTTCTCCTGCCCAATTTTCCTACTTGATATACTCTTTAAATGTACTAATGCAGAGATGAGCTGGAGTAGAACATGTCACTCTCTGTTCCCATACATCTATTTAAGACAGCACTTCATCACTGCCCTTTTTCATCCCACAAATCTTTGGAGCCTCATTTCAAGCATGCTTGTGTCTCTGTTGGGAAGTCTAGCAACTAGGTAGCAGCACAACCTGGGTCACAGAGAAAGCCATCTTCAGTAATTTTTCACTATTCCAATGTGAGTCTGTAGTTCATGCAATGGGAGCTGGGGGTGAAACTACACTGTCTTGAAGAGTTCCCTGTGAAAAACTACCATAGCTGCTCTTGGTTGAAATATCATTCTTCTTCCTTTCACTAAGATTTCTTTTTTATCCAATGCTACTATGTATGTCTGCAAGTACAAAAGCAAAACGTGCAGCATGACTCCCAAACACTAAATCCCTGCTGCCTCTCAGATTGTCTTTGCTATTTCTTGTTCTTGTCTATTTTGACAGTTCAATCACTTTACCTAACAAAACAAAACAAAACAAATAACAAAACAAAAAGCCACCCCAAACCAAAAACAAACTAAAAAAACCCCAAACCAAACCAAAAAAAAAAAAAAAAAAAATCAGAAAGTTAAGCTGGCTCTGCCTAACATTCAAGGGCCAGACTTTTTGAAGAGACTGGTTGCCCTCCTTTTCCACTGGGTCGTAGCTCTCACTCACTGCCACGCTTACAAGAACGGCAGATTAACATATTCCTGCTGTGGAAAATGTCAGATGATTGCACAAGCTCTATTTGTGAACATAAATCTCAGCCTAATTTATGTATTTGGTCCTGCTTTGATTCCATGTGTTGTAACAAATAGACGTGCATTAAAAGGAATGCTATGCTTCATTCTAGTACTTGTCTAGAACATGGAGATTTCTCTCCTTTAGGTCACTTTAGCATCATCTGAATAAAAGTAACATCAGAACTTACATTAATGATGCTGTTTTCTTTAGGACAGAGTTTAAGAGGCAGGAAATGGAAATGGCAGCAGAGAATGAGTTATGCCCCCTTTTAAAAAATTGTAGCTAGAGTTTTAAAAATTCAGTCACAAAGTATCACCTCCATCTTCAGATCAAAGAAACCTATGTTTGGGATTTGAGGAAAATTTTCATGACAAAATTTCCCAGTTTGAAAACTATCTACTAAACAGGAAATTCCAAATCAATTTTGCTTTTCTACTTGTCTTACAAATTTCTTATTTTCTCAATCGTAACTGCAGATCTGGTTCACTACTGTGCTCATAATGGGATATTTTCAGTCCTTGTGGGTTATTTTTCCGATAAAATAAACCCAAAAAGAAACATAAGCTCTTAAATCCTTGACTGAGTAAGAAATTCCATTACTGAAAGGATGTAGTCCAAATCTAAGTAATACCAGGATGTGAAACTTTGTTCCTCCACTTCACCCACGTGCCCTGTTAATGTTTTACTTTTAACTCCTGGTACTTATTCTTCAAGCATATCATATAAAAGCTGGGGGGAGGAAGAATCATAGATTTGCACTTGACTATTAAAAAATACTCAAAAATATTTTTCTTCTGACTTTAGAATTAGGAATAAGGGCAAAAACTGATTCACAGGAAGTTCCACCTGAACATGAAGGAAGAACTTTGTTACTGTGTGGGTGACCACACACTGGAACAGGTTGACCAGAGAGGTTGTGGAGTCTCCCTCATTGGAGATGTTCCAGAACCACCTGGATGCAATCCTGTGCCATGAGCTCTAGGATGGCCCTGCTTGAGCAGGGAGGTTGGATCAGGTGACCCCACTGTGGGTCCTTCCAAAATCGCACATTCTGTGTGAAACTCTGAGAAATTCAGGGATATGCTTGTTTCTTTTTCCCTTCATCAACATTATTTGCACATTATGAACCCACCAGTAAACTGACAACATTTTTTGTTTTCCTCCCAGGTGGATTCATACTTCATAAGGAAGACCTGGAAAATTATCTTGGCTAATGGAATGCTGTTGGAAAATACAGTTTTGGTATAATACAGCTCTCTCACTGAATCAGTCGTGGTTATCCCACATGAAATGAGTGCTTGTCAGTATGACTGTGCATCAACTTGTGAACTTCTAGCAGGGTGTTCTGGTCCTGAAATGAAATGTTTGAATTTGAAAGTGTTAACACAAAATGTTCAATAATGCTCAAGAAGCTTTTTGAAAATTACCTTTTTCCACAAAATATTTTTGTTTAGATGAATTAATATTTCCAATGGAAATGTTGCACAAAAAATAAATTATTTCCTATCAGCCATATGCATCCAGTGTTTCCAAAACTAGGAGCTTAAAAACTCATATGTTGACCCTCAGAAGATATTTAGAAACTTTGTACATTTGGGATTAATTTAATTTTCTTCCTGGTGCACGTGTTTCAGATTATTCTGTTATCAAAAGAATACTTATTAGAACAAAAGCAAATAACAAGGTTCTCCTCTTATGAAACATAATGTTCACAGAATCACAGAATGGGTCGGGTTGGAAGGACCACAGTGGCTCATCTGATTCAACCTCCCTGCTCAAGCAGGGCCATCCCAGAGAACACAGCACAGGATTGCATCTCAATGGTGCTTGAATATCTCCAGTGAGGGAGACTCTACAACCTCTCTGGTCAACCTGTTCCAGTGTGTGGTCACCAATGCAGTAAATTTCTTCCCCATGTTCAGGTGGAATTTCCTGTGCATCCCTCACTGCCCATTGTCTCTTGTCCTGTTGTTCATCACCACCGAGCAGAGCCCGGTCCCTGCTCTGACCCCTCCCTGCAGACACTGACAGACACTGATCAGGTCCCCTCTCAGTTGACTCTTCTCAAGGCTGAACAGGCTCAGCTTCCACAGCCTGTCCTCATAACAGAGATACTCCAGTCCCTTGATCATCCTTGTCACCCTCCACTGGACCTTTTCCAGGAGTTCCATGTCTCTGTTGTGCTTGAGGAGCCCAGAACTGGACACAGACTCCAGATGAGGCATCATCAGGAAGGGGCAGAGGCACAAAATTGTTACAGGTTTTGTGATAATCTGTGTAACACACTGGTAATACTCATATGCAATTTGAGATAAAAAAACCCTGCTCTCCACTCTTCTCTGTGCTCATTGCAGGGACAGGGCAGTGTGGAGCAGGGGTCTGGGGGCTGCAGGTGAACCAGTACAGACCTGAGGGTCAGACCTAGTCCAGGAGCAAAATCAGTAGAGGCTTATTGGAGGGGAACAACTGCAGTAGACCACAGTGTGCACAGGAGTTGATCTGGTGAGAAGACTGCAGGATACAGCTGATTTGGAGCTTGGTGGGGAGAATTAATAATAAGGAGCACTGGATTAAAAAGGCTGGAAGAAGGAAAGCAAGCATTCTCCAAATGACTGGAATAACATATTAATTTTCATAATATTCATAGCAGTCATAGAATGTTAAGGATTAAACATCATCTAGTCCCAGTCCCCCTGCCATGGGCAGGGACACATGCCACAGGCTGCTCAAGGCCTTATCTAACCTGGCTTTGAACATTTACAGGGCTGGGTTATCCACAATCTCCCTGGGAAACTGTTCCAATGTCCCAGCATCCTGACAGTAAAGAATTTATTCCTTATATCTAACCTAAATTTCCTGTCTTTCAGTTTGTTCCTATTACTCCTTATCCTGTCTCTACAGTCCCTGATAAAGAGTCCCTCTCCAGCTTCCCTGTATTCCCCCTTCAGATACTGGCAGGTTGCTGTGAGGTCTCCACACAACCTTCTCTTCTCCAGGCTGAACAGCCCCAACCTTCTCAGCCTGTCATTGTAAGGGAGGAGCTCCAGTCCTCTTATCAGCTTTGTGGCTTCCTCTGGACTTGCTCCAGCAGTTCCCCATCCCTATTAAATTGGGGACACCAGGGCTGGACACAGTGGTCCTGGTGGGGTCTCACTGAAGTAGAGTAGAAAATACTGACGATTCATATCTACGAATAATATTATGCTTTAGTGTAGTTACTGATTTGCTTAGGACAGAGAAAAATAGAGAGAAAAAAATATACTCTGGGGAAGTTTAAATACAACAAACAAACCAAAATACTAAATGTGATATGCAAACCTCATCTTGTCCATGTGCCACTCTTCTGAGGAGGCTTTTGTTCTTTATTTTGTTACATTTTATTTGACCTGCACTTTTTAAATTGGGAAGTAGGCAGTACAGCATTTTATGCTTATGTTATGCATTAGATAAATATAATAATAAATTATTTAATTCCTAAGTGTGACTAATATTCTATGATTTCTAAAATGTCTATCTTGTAAGCCGGTGATCATAGTATAACCACATCCAAATATTTTTGCCTTGGTAAAGCCCTGACACTACTAAGAATTTTAGAGGAAAATAAAATGGAAGAGATTCAGTATGTCACCTGCCAGTTTCACTCCTTTGCCTATGATATGGATATAATATTGTTCCATTGGCTGACCCTATTTGTCATGGAAGAATATTGCTATTACTGTGGAGATTGTTTAAGGAATGATAGAAAAAAAATCTTTCTATATTTTAAAGAGATTTTTAGGTAGTTGGGGCTGTTTAGAGTTTTGCTTTGGAAGGAATGCATGTTTACTGCAAGAATCTAAACACCACAGAGTGGTAAATGCTATTAAGATTCTCTCCCCAAATCCCCAGTCAGAGACTACCAAAAAACAATAATTCTGTAAATTAGTAAAGTACTCTGTCATCTAAAAGAGTGATTTAATTGGAAACACTTGGGTGTATTTACAGATGCAGTCTGACACAAACCTCTAAGTTTACATAGCTAGGATTTTCAATGCTGCCTGTGTTCTACATGACTTCTGTGAGACTACAGCTGCCTTCTCTTGCTGGCTTCTGCTGGCTTGTGTGGGTGAGCTTATCTGAAAAAAATATTTCCTGTTTTAAGACAAGACCAGATAACAGAATTCTGGTCCAGAGAACACTTTGTTGAGTAAGTGAATAAGATATCAGTTCTTTAATAGTACTAATTTAATAGTATTAAAAAATAATGTTGCCTTTCTAAGTGTATCAGTTCTAGACATATCTAGGCATGTCATGTCAGCTGTGTGCTTCATTTTGGTGGCCGCTTTTCAAAGATATGTTGAGAGGGTTCCTGCTTCCAAGATCCATAGTCAAAATAGAGAAGGAAAACATGATGAAAGAATCATTGAAATCAGTGTTTGAAAGAAAACTAAATCCCAGTATTCTTTTGTTTACAGAAAAAAAGCATGATTTGCCAAACCACAGCATGTCTGTCTTTACAATAGGTTTCAGCTTCATATAATTTATAATTGCCTTTGGTTGATTTTAAAAAATATATATGTGAAATTTTTGAAAAACTGCATATTCTTCTTATCAGTAAGGCACTAAATTGTAATTTTTAAAAGAAAAAAGGTGAACAGGCTGTTATTATAAGAACAATTAGATATTTTGTTCTATATTTTACCTGCAATGTAGTTGACAATGTAAATTTAAAATGCCTTCACTCATTAAAATAGTTTTTAAAGATTGGTAGACTTATGAAATAGGCATTTGGAATTTGAAATTTCATCAAAGCCCTGATGTTAGATTTGTGAACTATGAGAAAAAGAACCTCAAAGTCCAGAAGCCAATAAATAGGTCCCTAAACAAATACTTTCAACTAATCTTTTCTTAACTTCAAAAGAATTAGCTCAAAGTACCATGAGCTGTATGGCACACACACTCCTTGTCGCAAGCATAACTGTACCATAACACACTGAAAACAGTCAAACATTGTTCAGAGAAAACACCTCTCCTCTCCATGATCACTTCAACCTGAAGGAACACACACTCAACAGCTCTAGAAATTACTCCAGCCCCTGAGAGGGAGAGGCTTGCACATTCTTCCTGTTAAAACTACTTGTCTTTGCCTGAAGAGGTCTAAAAAAATTCGTAGGTGAAACGGAATGGTAGGCAGGATATCAGTGTGACTTGCTTTTCCTATGATATGTTTTTCAGGTGGCAGAGGCATGAAGGGGTCTCCATTTCCCATTGAAATGATGTATAATTTACATGGAAAATGGCTGGATAAAAAGCATAAGCAGAGCTTCAAGCAGGGATCTGGGCTGAGTCCAGACATGAAGGCTGGCCTACAACCCACTTGTCTGTGGGTTCCAGCAGGATGCAATAGTCAATATCTATTCATGCTTTTCCAGGTAAGAAAGCATTTGGAGATGTCTACCAGTACAGCTTAAACACATGGGATATTTGAATGTCAGTGTAGATGTGTAACTGAACATTT
Source organism: Peucedramus taeniatus (assembly GCA_013400575.1). Taxonomy (NCBI): domain Eukaryota; kingdom Metazoa; phylum Chordata; class Aves; order Passeriformes; family Fringillidae; genus Peucedramus; species Peucedramus taeniatus. The sequence continues at coordinate 5,104 of WBNO01003375.1, read as the reverse complement.
TAGGCGCTTCTATAATTCAGGAGCAGGAGAGTGGGAGTCTGATGACATTTTAAAAATATCAGATGTTTGCATGCCTAAATATTCATGATAAATTTTCATCCTCCAATGGGAACATAAAGGGAAGTTTAAATCAAGTCTTTCTTCTTCAGTTCTCATTACTTGCAATTTCTGCGGGACTGCTATGATGCTGTACCTTCCTCAGGCCAGTAATGACCATTATTGTGTTTTCATGTGGCGTTTTAATGTTCCAAAAGATTTAAATCCACTTAAAATATTTAAAAATGTTGGAGACATCATCATACAATTCAGTGACTTGTCCAAATGTGTAAGAGTGGAGTGAGAGAGAACTTGTTCTTCTATGTCTTTTTAACAATGATGAGCATTTTCAGTGTACACAGTCAATGCACTTTGATATTTTAAATTATTGTAAATAGACCATTTCATTGTTGCTTTCATTTTAAACTTCAGAAGTGCTGATTTTGACATGAGTTCACCACCCACAAACACAGGAATATTTTATTCCCTGGTAACACCCACAGTGCTAAGCTTTCTTGCAACTTTCACTTTATAGAGCTACCTGAAGAGAAACAATTCTGTCAGTAATCAGGCCTGGTTTTAAACAACAGCTGAAAGTGTGGGGTATTGTAATGTGTGGCTCACTTACTTTATTCTTTCTCTGAAACATTCTCTACTTTTGTATCTAACTTGTTATCAACACAAAAAGACAGTAGACTGCTTGAGACAAAAGCAGTAAATCTCCCAGCTTTTCTTTCTGGAATTAATTTTCCTGTATTGGGACAAAATATCAGAAATATACAGACTTTTTGAACATGCCAACAGGTGCTTTTGAGACTAAACAAGCTTAAAGATCAAAGATCAGCTCAGGGAGAGTGAGTTATTTTCCTTTTATTTTCCCTTTTTTTTTTCTTTACTTTTTTCCTTTCTTTTTAATTTCATCTTTTAGTTGGTTGGTTGGTTTGGTCTGAGGTTTTTGGTTTTGTTTTGGTCTTAATTAGACCTCCTTGCCATTGAAAACCAAATGTCATGGAAAACACTCCATTAAAAGCTAAGTACTCTACAGCTATGTTCCCCTTTTAATAACTGCTGTAGAAGTATAGCCTGGGCTCCCAGGAAAACAGGTAGCCATGGAGCTGGTGGTTCCTGAGGAGCTGGAACTCCCAGAAACCAGTTTCATACTGACCACCCCAAGGTCAAGGGCAATTGCCTTTCCAGCTGCACGTGACACAGAGGAATACACATATTCCCCAGCTCAGCTAGGAACACATCAGTCCTTTGGATTTATCTTCTGTACTTTTCTGCTATGACACATTTTAGAAATTGTTCCATTTATCCAACACTGAAGAAAGCTTTGTTTTGTTTGCTGTTCTTAGGCCATTGTGACTATGAGGTGCTGTGTCTTTTGAGGGCTTATAACCAGTGCTGGGTTCTCATTATCTTCTCCTAGGAAAAGATTAGGTTGAGTATACTGCCAATACAGTGTTCACTAAGGGCTTATAATAAACTGTTGTGTGCTTATGCTAGAGAATGCATATTGAACAGGACTGCTTTGTGCTTGGGTACAGGGCATGGCAGCCATAACAACTTGTAGTCCACAGAAAATTCCATCACTGCCCCTGTTCCTTCAAAACTGGTGGCTTGGTGGAAGCTGCCTCGATGCCTGAGGAGGAGCACAGTCACTGCCTTTTTCTGATAGCTGTAGGACTACGAAAGAATGTGTGGCCTTGTTCTTTCTATTGTCACAAGATTCACAAGAAAAGTGTTTGGAAACACAACACATCATGGGGACTGATGGAGAGCACTGTTGATAAATAAAAGGGTGATCTCAAAAACTTGATCTAAGTTGTTGAATGACATGAAATATAGAGAGGGTTAATTATTTAAATTCTGTTTCTTGCCATTCAAGAAAGAAAAACAGAAATTGTGATATTTCACTTGCTCTGTAATTACATTACATTTCATTATACCTGTGAAAACAGGTTCATTGTTACTACAGATCTGAAGATCTGCTTTTGAGTTGGAAACAACTCAATGCCTTGGCTAAAAGGTTGGGGAAAAACCACAACTTTTATATTAGGTGACTAGGATCGGGAAATAAAATTAATAATAAGGCACTGAAATGGGTCATACAAATAAATGGATGAGCTCAAGATATTAACTAGGGATGATTCATTCATGTTGTTTCAAACTAAGCATAAATGGAATGAGTGATGAGGTTAACATTTCCACAAAACCAACAAAAGGTTTCACCTTATCCTAGCAACCCTGAGTAACTTTCTGGGTGCATTGTGCTATCTTAGCTGGTCTGACACCTGCTGTGTCAACTGCCATTTTCATATGCAAAACATATGTATATGTAGTACTGCAGCCTTTTCCTTTTGCATGAACATCCACACACCATTTTGTGCAGGGTTCTTACCATGGTTTTTTTCAACAATCAAGTACATCCTCGACAAAATTTTAAATTTGCTTGCTTCTGTGTTCAATATTTGGGCTCTTTGGTTTAAAGTTCCAGCTTTGATACTCTGCAAGCCAGAACTGAGAACGAAGAAGTCTTTCTAAAGTATTCTCTTTCATGCTGTATTTCTGTCTCATTTAGCACACAAAATTACCTATAAAGGTTAAAATATCAAATAAAGTGGAAAAACAGAGTTACAGGACAGATTCCTGGCATTTTGTCGGGACAGGGATGGTAGCTCAAATGACAACAAATTAACAGTAGAAGTAATATAAAAATTTGGGCTTTGATTTCTTAATTACTCATTCCTACCTCAACATTTTAGAGAAATAGCATTTCTCCTAAGATTACTTCTTTTCTCATTCTGCCTCCAAGACCTTTTATTTTCATATTCTCTTCAAAAAAAATTTTAAGGTTTTCCTAAGATGACTTTTTCCTTCCCAGTTGTGACCTACTACTGATGAGCAAACTAAATTTCTTGAGATACTATGTTGATTTTTTTTTTTTACCTAACTGCTCATTTTTCAATCATCTGTGACTTTTTTAAGACCTATAGTTTAAAGAAATTCAGTCACCCCAGTGCAGAGCACAGCAAGATATCTGGTCTCAAAAGTATATTCTGTGTTGCTGTGTCTGGCATTTAGATTGAGTAAACAGTGTGTGAAAAGATGCTTACAGGGGACACCCAAATGATGTAATAATAGGAAAGACAGACAGGCAAGAAAGAAAGACAGAAAGAAAGACAGAAAGAGTAAAGGGGAGGGGAAGTTTCAGGGAAGTTTCAGAGAAGGGAAGTTTCAGGGAAGGGAAGGGAAGTTTCAGGGAAGGGAAGGGAAGGGTAGTTTCAGGGAAGGGAAGGAAAGTTTCAGGGAAGGGAAGTTTCAGGGAAG
>WBNO01003373.1:0-24847 GCA_013400575.1 Peucedramus taeniatus | reverse complement strand
AAGTCCCTTTTAATTGCCCTGGTGCTCCTCTTTTCAATCTTATCACTGCCAGCCTGGAGTATCAGCAGTGGGTAATACTCAGAGGGCTGAATCAGCTAAGGGAGTGTCCCAGTGATATCCTGTACTGAGGACCCAGGGAGGCAGGAGACTACCCTGTGGGATGGGTTTGGTCAACATAGGGGGCCCTCTGTTCCCCTCAGAAGGGAGTCACCTACTATGACTACCCTTCTTTTCTTTTTAATACTAGAGGCAGTGATCCATCTGATGAAATGTAATTGGGAGGCTCTCCAGGCAGATCCTTTTCTTTGATGTCATCTGGCTGACCCTCCTCATCCAGGGCCTCATATCTATTCTGAAGTGGTACCTGGGTAGGTGATAGGGGTCAGGATGTATTTTTATTAAGCCCTTGAGTAGGGACCCATTTCCACTCCCTTTCATCTACTAGGTCTCCTCCTTCTGCCTGATGGTAAGAGGCATGGGAGTCCTCTGACTCCTGGTGAGCTTCTCTCAGGGATGGAAGGGTGAAACTCCACCAGTCTATTTCCCTTTCACTTTCCCTAATACTCATTAGTCTTTCTACTTCCTCCTTAAGCTCCACCACCAGACAGAGTAGATAATTCACCTGTTTGCACCGCATGCAGGCATCTTTTGCACCATCCCCTGGTACTACTGACAGGCTCAAACACTCCTTGCACAAAGGGGTCTTGACAGATGTGTTCTTCTTGAGGGGGTCTGTTTGGGTTGGTACCCTTTTACTAGCTATAGCTTTTGATCGTTTGGAGACCATTGCTGAGGGAAAAAAAAAAAACCAACCAACCAACCAAAACCTCAACACAAAATAAAACTCCACTACCAGGAGGATGGCTGCAACCCTGCCTGCTTACCCTGTCTGTGCAAACTGCCGTGACACACCTTCAAAGACATGCCATGCCCCTGTTTGCCTGCTCTAGGTCATCATGCTCCCTAAAACCTTCTTTGAATCATCTACCATGGGCAGAGGAAGCCCCTCCCTGTGCCTGCTAATGGCTAATGAGAGGAAGGGAGCCACTTGCTCAGCTCCCTTTTAAAATCACCTCTGATTGGTGGAGGAAGGCCCTCCCTGTACCTAAACGGTTAACAAGAGGAAGTCATAGTACCCACTGTCTCATTTTCCTCATTCCACTGCAGTGACACTAGGAAGTGTGAGCATGCCTGTGTCATGTGAGTTTGAGTCACATCAGTGTTGTACATTTTACCAGGTCTGGACTCTTAGTGGTTTTGTCATCATTTGAGAAAAGGATCTCTAGCACAATCCATTCTTGCAAGCATTGGATTCATTGCTCCGTGGTCTTCCAAGGGCCTCGCTGAAGCTGGAGATCTTCTGGACAAAGGTATCTCTCCTTCACAATGGCCAAGAGTTGCATCCAGAGGCTGAGGGGTTCAGATCTCCTCACAATTCCTTGGTCGATACTCATGACACAACAGAGATCCCAAATGCCTTGCTTTAATACCATCCAAAACTGAACCATCACCTGCAGTGTCCCAGACTCAGATCAACAAGTTCAATATAGATTTGTCATGTTATCGGGCGAGGTCTTTCCTGAGATTGCAGAGACTTTCTAAGGATGAGAATTTGGTGATTATTTCTGGTTCTGATTCCTCTGCTTCCTGTGAGGGTCCTGCCTCCCCGTCATCATCCATCAGGTGAATGGATTTGGTCTTATACTTCCTTTTCTGGATGGGGGCAACTGCTATTGGCTTAGGCTGCCCTTCTGGTTTAACTGCAGACTGAGTGACCATGGTGTCCTCCGATTTGTTCCCCTTACCCTCTGGCTGTAGGTGCTGCTGTATGGTATTGAGCAGTGTGCGATAAGCATTAGCCAGGACCCAGCACAGTGCAATGAGCTACCTCTCATTGAAGCTGTCATTGCAATTTTCTTTCAGATATTTCCCTACATCAGCTGGGTTCTGAATTTTTTCAGGGACGAAATTCCAAACTATCGGGGCAAAGTTTTTCTTCAGGACCTGGCCTATATCCTCCCACATCCCATGTCACTCCATATTTTCTACCACTGGGGCAGACCTCTGAGCAACCACCCTGGAAATCTCAGCCCTGATTCTAAATGTGTTATAGGCCATATAGAGGAGAGTTAACAGAATTAAAAACAAAAACATGGTGTCTTTAACATCCAGACAGAAATGAACATTCTCAAAAGGTGATGTGTCAGACCTGAAGGGGGAGAAGGATGTAAAAGGCTGGGAAAAATCATCCCCTGCTTTTCTCCCAACAGGCTGGGGATGATTATTACTAAATCCCCAGAAGTCACAGCTGAGACCAGGACAGGCAAAACAGCAGCAAATACACGTCTCACTGCCTCTGATGTTATCTTAACATAAACTGATATCACAGAGTGTATCAACAAAGCAATCTTGGTTTGTGTCCCTGATCTGAAAAAGAACCATTTCCCAGGCAAATTGTACCATATATACAGAGCTGTATATAAGCCTAGGTGCCAGAGACCCATTATTAAATGGGGCAGCATGTTGACCAGTGAGTTCTGTATCCAATATAAAATCTTCCAGACAAAATTGCAACTTTTCCACTTTTTCTCTCATGCCCCTGTCCTGACTGCAAGGCAATATGTATTCTATTTGCCATCTGGATGGCAGTTGTCTTCTGTTAAGTGGGCAGTTTTCCTTATCTCTTCTATAAGCAATCCTCCCTCAGGGGAGACATCTGTTGTTAATAGGCCATTGAATGTCACTGCATGACTGATAAGAACTATAGTATCCCATTGTGAGATGCTCCACCCAGAGGGAAGAGCCAAGCATTCCTAAATGGGATATAATCTTGAGATTCTGAAATAACAGCACTTGGCTTTTCTCCACTGGACTCCCAGAGGAAACAGCTGCTTCTTCCACTGCATCTTCAGAGGAAGACTTCACCCTTTTTCTGAGATCACTGTTTCAACAGAAACCTGCCACTCCAGGAGGACTGCAGCCACAATTCCAATTGGACTGCTACCAACACCGTGACCAACAGGGTGTCAGGTCATATTCTGACTCTGTCAGTGTTGTTTTGATTTACTGCATTGTTTATTTTACTTTTATTTTCTTCCCTAATAAAGAACTGTTATCCATTCTCCCATATCTTTGCCTGACATCCCCCCTTAATTCCAAATTTATAACAATTCGGAGGGGGGAGTTTTACATTTTCCATTTCAGGGGAGGCTCCTGCCTTCCTTAAGCAGACACCTGTCTTTCCAAACCAAGACAGCCCCTTAAACCAGGTGCCAAATTTATCTTGGTTTGAGACAAATTAAAGGACAACACTCTGGAATGAGTTGTCTCCTTTTATAGGTTCTAACAAATCCCTTTCCACCAATGAGGAATGAATACAAGTGGATATAGGTAAAACAGTAACAGTTTACTAACAAGTGGAACAGCAACAGGCAAAAATCCCCAAAACAACCAAACCAGTAAATAACTGCTAGATAAAACATTGCTAAATCTCACGGATTCCCCCCAAGAACATAGAGAGACCCAGAATGCCGGGCACATCTCCCCAAGATGGCCCTCCGCAGCCAAGCATGTGGTTCGAAGGACAACGGGAAAGATGGTATCAGTCTTACCCCCATGTCCCCCTCTGCTCTGCTTATCTCCCTGACGTCTGGAGCTACAACTGGTATTCTCTGGATCAAGGGCTAGAAAGTCACAGACGGACTGGACTTCACCTTCCCTGCAGCAGGAGATGACAGGAGCAGGCAAAACAAGGTGGCTGAGCTGGGGCAGCTCATGGTCTTCTCCCCTTGGCTAGGCACCAATGGCGATCTAGACTGGCTTGCTGGAGTGGGGCCACTCTGCTCAGAGCTTTGGCAACAGTTGGGCACCTGTGGAATTTGCCCCAAGGCAGTCTCTCCAAGTTGAGAAAAAAAAACGAAAAGAGAGCCCAAAAAGGAAAAGCGTCTGCCCGTGCTGCCTCGGCTCTATAGCAAGAAACCAAGAGCCAAACCAAACAACCAAGAAAGATCGAGCTCTGCCTAAGGCAAAACCCAAGAAGCCATCGAGGCAAAAATCACGAGTCAAAAAAGAGTGAGCTGCCTGGGAAAGAACAGACTTTAAAGCAACTGCCCTACCATCCCCCCGACCTTGTGAGTCTGTTTCTGGCTGCACTGCTGGTCCTTAAAGAGACAGTAACAATTTTTGGGCACAGATGGATATGGAATACAATAACATTTTGGGTTACCCATGGCATGAGCATTTCGTTATATTTTCTCTCCCCTGTCCAGATGAGGAAAGGGAGTGATAGAGCAGCTTTGGTGGACACCTAGCATCTAGTCAGGGTCAATCCACCACAAATATCCAGTATATTTTGTGCTTTATTGAACAGCTTTATTTTCAATCCTTTAATGTTTTAAATTTTAAAAGGCCAAGGGAATAATAAAGTTTCAAGCTGACAGAGAAAGTAGAGGAAAAGAAAGGCAGAAAAAAAGAACCAAATGAAACCCAGAAAGTACTGGTTTCATGGGGAAAAAGTAATTAAAAGCCTTACCGCAAAAGATTTCAGCTTTCAAAAGTCCCTTTTCAATCCAGAGTTTGAATGAAGCCAGCTTTAAAAAAACGCATAGGAACATCAAAGAAAACATTAAAAATGTATAAAAAAAGTTTCTTAAAAATACAAATATTTAATGCCAGAAAACACACAATTTTATCAGATTACATGTTGTGAGTTAAGTAAAAAACCCCCACCCTCCAAAAACTTAAAATTATACAAGATTCTTCCTATTTCACTGTGATGTGTGCCTTTAAGTTTAGCTTTCAGAGATGGGTACAATGAAATTATTCTGGCCTTTTTACCTTTATTACCAAATGATATAACAACATATGACATTATGGCTTAGACATAGAAATGGAGGATGCTGGTTTTTTTAATGGAATATCATGATTCTAACTCTTAATAAAAATCATAACAGTAAGGAAAACCCTTCCAAACCAAACTATTCACATCTTTTCAGTTTTTAAAAAAGAAGATTGATAACATATTACCTTTGCATCTACACCCAGTTCAAAAGAAATACTGAAATACACTGCAGAAAAGTTCTGTTATGTCAGAACACCTGTTAAAATACTTAGATGAGACAGGAAGCGTTTCTGCACAACTATAAGTTCTAGTGTAGTCCGAGAGCACCCTGCAGGTGTAAAAGCTATTCATGTTTTGTACTCAGCAGATTTGTGTTTTAAATGATCCTTGAAGGATCTCTGAATTATTAGTTCTCCAATGTCAAGCACCTAGTTGAGCAGAAGCAGCAGTAAAGAATTGTGGTGGGTTGACCTTGGCTAGATGCCAGGTGCCCAAAGCCCCTCTATCACTCCCCTCCTCAACTGAACAGAGGCGAGAAAATATAATGAATAGCTCATGGGTTGAGAAAAGGGCAGGGAGAGATCACTCACCAAATACTGTCATGGGCAAATACGACTCAACTTAGGGAAATGAGTTCATTACCAATCAAATCAGAGCAGGATAATGAGAAAGAAAACCAAATTTTAAAAACACCGCCCCCCTACCTCTTCCTCCTTCCTGAGCTTAATGTTACTAACAATTTTCTCTATCTCCTCCCCCAGTGGTGTGGGGGGACAAGAAACGGAGGTTGTGGTCAGTTTGTCACACATTGTTTTTGCTGCTCCTTCCTCCTCAGGGGGACCACTCCTCACAATCTTCCCCTGTTCCAGCGCAGGTCCCTTCCACAGGGTGCAGTCCTTCAGGAACGGGCTGCTCCCAACGTGACTACCCTGTAGTTTCACAAGTCCTGCCAACAAACCTGCTCAAGCGTGGGCTCCTCTCCATAGGTCCACAGGTGCTGCCAGGACCCTGCTCCGGCACAGGCTTCCTATGGGGTCACACCCTCCTTCAGGCATTCACCTGCTTCAGCATGCGTCCCTTCCATGGGGTGCAGTCCTTCAGGAACAGACTGCTCCAGCATGAGTCCTCCATGAGGGTCACAAGTCCTGACAGCAAATATGCACTAGCCTGGGCTCCTCTCTCCACAAGTCCTGCAAGGATCCTGTTCCAGCACAGGCTTCCCACAGGCTTACAGACTCCTTCAAGCATCCACCTGCTCCAGTGTGGGTCTCCTCCACAGGCTGCAGGTGGATCTCTGCTCCCCCATTGACCTCCCTGGGCTGCAGGGGCACAGCTGCCTCACCATTGTCTTGCACCATGGGCTGCAGAGGAATCAGCTCTGGCACCTGAAGTGCCTCCTGCCCCTCCTTCTCCACTGACCATGGGGCCTGTAGAGTTGTTCCTCTCACATACTCACTCCTCTCTTCTGGCTGCAGTTGCTGTTGCACAGGTTTTTTTCCCTGCTTAAATATGTTATCCCAGAGGTGGTACCACCATCACTGATGGGCTCAGTCTTGGCCATCAATGGGTCTCTCTTGAAGCTAGCTGGCATTGGCTCTATCAAACAGGGGAAGCTTCTGGCAGCTTCTCACAAAAGCCATGCTTGTACCTCCCCCCAGCAAAACCTTGCCATGCAAACCCAATACAAGAATAAACTACTGGACTACCGCAAAAATAATTTAACAAACATTAATCGAAATGAGTGCACAAAAATTTGATTTCCATTTTGTTCTAAACCTCTAAACAAATGTAAAACATAGTGTGGCCCTATAAATGATACAGTTAGAAAACATTTGCTGTCAGACTTTCCAAAGTTAAGTTGGTGCTTCTTTTCTACAACAGACACAGCAAATCTTCTGTAGATTACAAATAGATATAGACTAGGTAAGAAAAATATGATCAAACAAAACCCAATGTCAATAATTTTGATGTCTGTGTTTTTCTTTTTTTGGATCAACAGAAATAAAAACATAAAAATAGTAATGAAGTGGTGCAATTGGCATCCCAAAGACTGCTATGGGATTCACCAGGGTTACACAACTGCAGTGTTAATACCTCTTTACTCCAGGGCATGTTTCCATTCTGTCTCCACCCAGTATATGTCTCTACCAGAGTCCAGAAAGGAAACAAGTGTGCCCAAGACCTTTCTTTATGTTCCAGTGACAGTTACTTTTTTGTATAACCTGTACAATTGATAGCACTTGGTTCTCTGATCCAAAAAAATAGCTGGATAAGGACTGAAGGCAAGATGCAAAGAAATTATGCACATCACAAGAGTGCTCATTTATCTGCTTGTACAGCAACAATACATACTGAGAGCATATGTTCTCAAAGCAAGGGTCATAGCTTATTAAAGAAAATAATATCTAAAAATAAACATCTTCAAACAAACTACTTGTCACATAAGTTACATTTTGAAAATATTCAAGAAAAGCTCCAAATTTGCAAAACATGTACATGCAATCTGTAGCTACACTGTATACAAATTAGCTAACAAGGTTAACTAAAACAAAACAAGCCAAATTTAAACTCTGCCTTATTGGTCACGTGAAGAAAAATGCAAAGTCATCAACCTTAAACAAACTTATTTAGCATGAAAATACCTTAATCATAACAGTTTTTTTCACAGTATTACCCCAGCCAAGGCATACATTTCATGAACTCTAATGCACATGAGAATTAGAGAAGTGAAAGAAGGGATTCAAAGCAACTCTGTCTCAGTTACCCTTTCAACCCAATACTAAGCTCTGTTTTGTCAAACTGAAGACTGTTCACAGAAGCCACTTGCTCATAACAAATAATTTTCTTCTTATCCAATATCTTAGGTCCACCATAATAATAAATAATCTACAGAAACCAGTCAAAATTTATATACTTTTTTTCCCAAAATTGAGGCGTGCAACAGAGGCTTTGTCCTTTGATTCTGGAAAAACATATTGTTAAAACAAAATTAACACAAATAATGTCATATCTAAGATTTTTCTTCACCCACCGCCTGTTCCAGAAATAAAACACTAGTCCTTTTTCTCATGCCTCACTTTTCGGTAGCCACCTAAAGTAAGATTTTGTATTCACTTTGTTGCAAGAATGGAGGTACATAGGTCCATATTCTGAAATCAGGTAGGCATGTGACCAGAATTGCATAGTGTGAATATTTAATAAACTCTAATGTTTAGATTTTATATCTACTTTAAGCAGGGAGAAAAGAATGCAAAAAAAATTTCAACAATCAAAGTAATTGTGAGAATATCTCTATCAGGCAATGCATCCCACTATAAATACAAAACTACTAGTACTGCCACCAATAATAAAAAAAAACCAAACACTTGATTAAAAAAAAGTTGGTTAATTTCTAATATTTAAAAAACCTCAACAACTAATTTGCTTAACATTTAGCCAATTTTCTAAACCAAACCTGAACTGTATAATAAGAGGACGCTTTCTTGCATTTCAGATGTGTGCTGGTTTTGCATTAATTGATTTGTGGTGAGGAGGGAAAGAGCTAACTATGGAAGTAATTTTTGAGAAGAGCTACTAAGAGCTTCCTCTGTGTCTAGCAAAACCAATAGCTAGCTAGCTCTAAGAATTAAGAACCTATTAAACCATTAAAAAAGCTAGATCCACCTCTGTGAGATTCACATTTTAAAGACAGGCAAGCCCGGGAAAAACTCTCTTTCTTCTGGCTTTTAGAGAGAGAAGTTCCCTCTCCCCCTCCCAGTGTGTTGGCCGGGCGGGGGGAGGGGAGGCCGTGGGACCCATCCAAAGCTGGGCCTGGCCCCAGCGGCTGCCAGGCAGGGGAGGGGAGGCTATTGGCCCTGGCGTGCTGCACCTGAGCCCTAGCCTAGCTACTGGGATCCTAGCCGCTCCCCCCCTCCAAGCACAGCCGCTGAAGAAACTTTCACCTTCATCGTAAACAGCTCCTGCCGAGATCACATGACCACCCGCCGGCCTGGGCGAGATATTAACTCTTTCACTGCACAGATGAAACTTGCAAAACATCGATCCTCTCTCAAGTCAAAGAAAAGAGTGAAAACATTTAGAAGACAACATGAGACACTGAGGCCAGTAAAGAAGTCAAATTCCAGATGGGAGGAGAATTAGGAGATGGCTGGTTTGGGCTGAAATCCTCTTGTAAAGCTATGGAAAAGAATATAATTGATACATCAGACTCTTTTTCCCTATAACTCATTAAATGCATTGGGGGGATGTAGCGTTCTAACCACAGCCATGAACAGAGGCACTAGTGTTAAAATAAGCAGATGTTGCAGTAGCTGTGATCAAATGAGAAGTTTGAACAGAGAGAAATGAGAGAGATGAGAAACTTTGCCCCAGGAATAGAAGAAAACCTGTTTCCCAGACAGATGAAGAAAACTTTTGTTTTTATGCTAGAACAGCTCATCCTTAAAAATAGCACCCCAATAAGTTGACATGGCCCAGGAACGCAGCTGTGGGAAGACTGTGAAAGATAGTTGGGACTTCACAAATGCAGATTTCTAGGCAGCTGCTATTCGTGGAAATTGAAGCCACGAGAGAACTGTTTCTTGTGGAGAAGTCTCCATGGCATGGCAAGAGAGACTCCTCTCCTTAAGTGAGCTGAAGAAAGATTATTCTAGAGGTGGTAAACTGACTGAAAATACTAGGTTTTGTCTCTGTACGTTGTCAGTCAGAAAGGCAAGAAGAGTTAGGGGGGAGGAAAAGTGTTTTAAAGGTTTATTCTGATTCTTATTATTCTTCTTTTAGTTCTGTTAAAAAAGTTTTCTTTATACCCTTTAAAATTTGAGCCTGCTTTGCTCTCCTGTTAATTCTTATCTCACAACAGAAAATGAGTAAGTAATTCTAGTGGGTGCATTGGCATTTGTCCAGCGCTCAACCCACCACATTATTTGGTGCCGAAACCCAAGAAATGAAAAATTAGCAAACCAAAACCACTACAAGACAGTACAACTTTTACCACATAGGAAGTGCAAACTAAAAAAGAGAGACCAATAAAATCTTGAGAAAAAGTGGTCCATTTTTGCTGACGGTTTCTTAATTCATGGCAGTAAATCTTATTTCAAGCAAATCTTGTTAGTAGAAATTAACAATGAAGACATGAGACTGAAAAGCTTTTAGTAACTTCACATAACATACATGGAACATAACTGCATCAGTTAGTTTCCCAAAAAATGTTTACTGGGGGTAGAAAATATTTTCCAAAGTTTCAGAGAGTTTTAAGAAAATATTTCAATCTGAAATTATTTCAGAATTGAATGCTGGATTATGTAAACAGAATTTGTACAAATGAATTAACTAAATAGAAAGTTAACAAATATTTTGCTCTAAGAAAAAATTAAATATAATATAAATACCCATATAGCTATTAAACTACTGCTAATGAAGGAAAAAATCAGAATAATTTCAAGATTGTGGCATCTTACTCATTACCTTAAAATAAACTCTGGACCTCTATTACATAGAAAAGTTGCCCTGAGAGTATTTCACATTTTTATTGTCGGAATGCATGGTCATATGAATATATCTTTTCAGACACTCAATAAGAAAAATAAATGTGACAAACATATCTAAAGTAAAAGAGAAAGAATACTTACAAAAATAAACAACAATGACCAAAAAAAAAAGCTAGAAACATCTTGTATAATTACTGTCCTTTAACATCTGCAGGAGCTATCACAATCTACGAGCAACCATTTTAACCACCCATTCTCTCTAGGAGTAAAATGGTGGAATTGGAAAGATAAAACATGGACATCACACCCCACACATATGCTTTTGTATTTGACTTCTCATTTCCCATTAGCAAAGGATAGTTAATCACTTAAAATATTATGTTCCAAAAAAGATAAAGTGCTTCTCTTAAGATAAAATATAAAAGAAGGAATGAAGAAATTTTAATGCACTGAAATATGAGTAGCTAACATTGAGTTTTCAAATTTATGCCTACAATATTCTATATCTGGCATATATATTAAATAATCTAGGTCCTATTAATTTCAAAATTAAATGTTAGCACATGCATGAACTTCAGTGTTATTAACTCATTTAATTTTGTGGGCTTGCAGCTGTTTTAAAATGTGAACAAAAGATATTTTTAGTTCTTTGAGTGACTCTGCTAACCTATCTTACCTCTGATAGACAATAATTTTTCCTACACTTGGAAAAAAATATAATCTAAAAGTCACTTCTGTTGGGATAAAATATGAAAAAATAAAGAAGAATATAGGAGATGAAAACAAATATTTTATAAAATCATTGGAGCAATACAGGCAAATGCAAGAAATTTCAGCTCTAACCAAAAGGTAAACAAAAAAGGGAAGTAAGCAACGACTTTTTAAAAAAATTTGCTTTAAATGTAATGAAAAATGAAAACAATAGAGAGTAGGACAATATGGTCACAGATAAACAGATAAAAACTTAATAAGGTCAAATGTAAAATAAAACAGGAGAGAGACTTGCTAGGTAAGAGAGAAATAAATGACTGACAGAGGAAAGAAAAGCAGTTTGGGTAGACTGAGTTCTCTTTCGGATTGTGGAAGTTTATTCTTTATGAAGCACTGAAGAAAAAATATTCATGACTTTATTGAAGCCCTCTTTAAAGCAAATCCTCATGGGAGGAAATGTAAAGCTATTGGGGAACCAGCTTTTACCTCATGTCCAACAAGGCTCATGAACAAAAAAGTAATCTTTAATTTCTTTATCTGCATAGATGTTAATTGGTTACAATACTTGAAATCTTACTGCACTCTTTTCCATATTGGCTTGCTCTTAGGTAATCTATTTCTTGTGGAAAAAAACTGCATCAGTAGCTTCACAGTATTAAAAGCATTTAACTGACTGCAAAACTTTTATTTACTGGGTAATTTTTCTTTAGTTTTGTGTGTCTGGAGGAAGACGTGAGAGTACTAAGAGCACTGACTAACGACTAGTATACATCTTTTTCCTGCAACCTGCTTTTAAGCTCTCTGCTTCAGCTTTTGAGACACTGAAGAATACTTTTTACAAAGACGGCACAGTTCAGTTTTTTATTATGTGTATTCCAGACCAATAAGCTATTCTTTAGAAGCATTTCATTTCAATGTCCCAAAAATATAATAATTCTTTTTAAGAAGGCCATAAATCCAGCAGATTCTGCATCATCTGAGAGTCAATGCATCTCACACATAGCTTGCATGTTAATGCTTGGGATTCAATCCTTCATACTCTTTGAATACCAGGTAAGATATATGAGGGAGGTCCTTTTCTCCAACCTATGCTGTTCACATAGCTCTAATGTTTAGACTTTATACCTACTTTAACCAAGGAGAAAAAAAATGTTATGTGAAATTGCTACTTTGTTGTTCAACATGAAATTTCACTGAAGAGATCCAAAACTTTTAAGACTCCACTACCTGAGATGAGAATTTATGTAATTTGACTCCATACCTGATCCTGATATCTTACTTTTGTGTGTTTATGTCCTGGGGTGACTTTATGATGCTGAATTGTATCCCCATTCCTCTGTTTAGCCCTGAAATAAGTTTTGCTCCTTTAAGACTGGTTCTGAGAGCAAAGCCGGGGGAAGGGGGAAGGGGGGAAGAAGAAGTGCGCAGTTTGTTTTCAGAAACTGCAGTCACTCCTCCACATTCCTGCTTCTGGACTGTGTTGTCTGTATACAGACAGCAGGACAGAGCTCTCCTTTGCTTTCGGTTAGTTTTTAGCTAGCTGAGGCAGAGAAGTTCCCTGGACTGTGGTTTTTCTTTTTCTTGGAACTGTTTAAACCTGCTCTGGACTGAACACCCAGAAGAGCACCAGCAGCTTGTACCTGTGGCCCACCGGGCCTAGCCTGGGCTGCGGCATTTCCCGTGCTGTAGGGACTGATAACAGACTGGATGAGCAGAGCTGCAACCCATGAAAAGGACTTTCTGAGTTTGTCATCTCTTCAGATTGGCAAGAGGTTTTATTGTTTAATATTGTTCATTTTTTCTGCTAGTGAATGCTTTGCCTGTTAAATAAACAGTTTTTTCCCACTTTTCTCCAAGGAAATCTTTTCCCAAACCAGTTGGGGGAGGGGCTGCTTGAATCTGCTTTCTAGAGGAACCCCTTTGGAGGTTTTCTCTGAAATTTACCCTAAACCAGGACAGTTTGTTACAGTAGATTACTTCTATGGGGGTGGGGATGTGGAGCTATTAACAAACTAAACTTGGCCTTGAAGATAATTTCAGTAAGATTTTGGACTTTAAAATCATTTTCCCATATCTGCTTTTTTAAATTTTTAAATATTTCCTATAGGGAAATAGGCTTAAATAAAGAAACAACTTCAGCAATGGAAACAACTTACAGCAAAATTCTTGGTCTAAGGCATCATTTTATGTTTTCAGTCCCTATAGTTTCTTGTAACCTGTTTTATCTTACATTAGGTATCTTGTTATAAATATTTAAGAAGTCTCATGGGAAATTATGTATATGGGTTCAAATAAGATTTTCTGCCTGATAACCACTGCTGAGTGACATCTTCCTGACAGTCTAAAAGAAGAGGCAACTGTCTTCTGGAAATTACACTGAAAGGGAACAATAATGGGCAGAAGTGGTAGTAGTTCTTTAGTACAGTAGTACATTTATTTAGAAACAGTTCTGTAACAACAGGAGACGAACAATAAAAAGGCTTCCTTCAGCAATATTAGACATGAAGAAAGATAGAAAAGGAGAAACAGGACTACATTACCTGGAGCAATGACTTCTAAGCCACTATGGACAACACTGGGAATGTCAGAAAATAAAAAATTTAATGTTTGAATTCAGAATTTGAAAGGATTGACAGGAACATAAATACACAGGTCAGATTTATAAAATAACAATTAAAATATTTTAAAATATATATAAGATTTTTTTAAATTGAATTTGAATGTCAGTGGCTGCACATGAGTTACTATTGTACATTCACAAAAACTTTGCAGACAGGCAATTTTGAGAATTGCTCAAGTCCATTTCTGTAAAAAAACAGGATAAAAAAAAACCCACCTAAGGCTTTTCTGTATTTTATAAACTGCTTCCCCAAAATTCAAGATGCGTATAAAAAATTCACAATTTCTGGTTAAAAAAAATGGAAACACAGTAACAGTTTACTCAAATGGAAACTAAAAACCTAGTCCATAAGCCACCACTTCCTATGTCACATCCCTAAGAGATAACCCTCACCTATTATCTTAAAGCTCAGTAGAGCTCATATTCTGAAATTGACAAGACAAAAAAGTGTGATGAAAAGTGTGATGAAGTATGATACAATGCCTTACCATCAGATTTGAGACACTACAATGTAAACAGTAATGTTTACATTTCTCAATTAACTTTCACTATTCTGATAATAAATATTTCAAAGATCCTAGATTATTATAATATCGTGTGGGAGGATGGAATGCAAGAAAATAGAGATAGTGCTGAAGGCAATCTCACCCCTAAGGAGTTGCAGCGGTACCAATTACCAAGATAGGCCACAGCTATGTCCAATTAAGGTCTGCCCTTAATAGGTCACAGCTATAGCCAATAAGGATGGGTGTTATAAGAGTGGGTTAGCTGCTTGAGATGGGAGTTGGAGGGTGTGCTGTGAGGAGGAGGGGTTGGGTGGTTGTGAGAGGAGCAGTAAGGGCTAGTATGTACTGTGAGGAATAGTAAGGGTTAGGTAGCCGTGCTAGGGACAGGAAGGAGTCAGCCGGCCATGAAGAGAGGAGTCAGTGCTGCAAGGAGCTGCCCATGAGAAATCACTGACAAGGTATGAAAGCTTTACAATATGATAACAACAGTATAGGACAATGAATTTCAGACTCTGCCTCTTTAATTATATCTTTTACTATGAAGCCAACACAACACTGGAAGAACTAACTTCCTTAACTTACAACATGCCTCTTCCTACACTGATATTAAAATAATCCAGCCTGGATGTCATTTTTTTTCACTGTACAAAGATCACAACTGTCTACCTAACTGGACTTTTTGAATTTGATGTGTCACTTCACTCTCTTTTCTTTAGGCTCAGCCATACAAACATCAGCTTGAGCTGTAGTTTTCTAAGCTACTGTGCAAGATAAGTACTGTGCTAAAAATATGCAGTAACTTGAACTGAGATATTCTCTAGAGACTAATTTTTTTAATATGAGATTCAAATTAATAGGAAATGCACTTCCTGTGTTTTTTTAGGTTGCAAGGCTAATGAATTTACCTTCTCAATGAAGAAAAAGAAAGGAGGGAGGTAAAGAAATAAGTTTGCATTTTTAATTTCCTTGAATTAAAAAATCCCGAAGTTTTTAAAGGAATTGCATCTAGAACTTGGCAACTTTGGCAAGTTGTACTTTAATCCACACCTAGAACTGATGGAAATGCCTGTGAAGGAGGTGAGTGCAAAGATAGACTCACTTCCTTTAAGTCAAGGTATTTTTATATAGAGAAATGAACAGCTCTAATTAGGTCAGGCCACACATATACAGCTATGACACATCTAATTCACTACAACTATACAAAAGCAGCCTATATAAATTGAACACTCAATTTGAACAATACAAAACACTTTGCAGTATAATACAAGAAAATATTTTTCTGATTTATGATTAGGACTCATACTACAGCAAAATGACTGTCAGTACCGATTCTGAAAAAAAATGTGTGCTTCACAATCAACTAAGTCTTCAAGTCAGCTTGTTAGGAAATTCAGTGCTTTATGTACAGCAAAAACATGGAGCTGAAATACACATGTAAATTTCCATTTTAATACTAGTAATACCAGTTATACATTTGATTTTAAATAGAAAATTTCTGACTGGAACAAAAATTAAAAGAAGCCAGGTTAATCAAAGATAAACCTTAAAAAATGCTTAAACATCTTGATAAGAACAGCACCTGTGTTGTCAGAGCAGTGTAAATGGCAGAGAACTAGAGGCAGGACTGGAAGAAGCCCTTTCTTTCTAAACTTTAGGTAGAATATAATTTGTGATTTATAATTTTTAGAGACCTTCAGTACACTTCCTAAAGATAAAAGAGGAAAAATTTCAGTTATGAAAATAAACAAAAATCTCACCTTATTATGGTTGTACTTGTATGGGATTTTAAGGGTATCCATGGCTCTGATCATGGCCTGCATTGCTGTAAATATATTCTGGTACACCAATTTCGTAAAGCCCCTTTTGTCTTCATCAGAGTAACCTGATCCATGAATGATTCTCATCTGTTTGATGAATGTGCTTTTGCCACTCTCTCCTGTGCCTGCAAGACAAATAGGAATATACTTCAGCCAATGGACACAAACATGACTTTTCTGCACAAAGTGGACAGCTTGTTCAGTTCAGGACAAAACACAGTCAAGTGGTTATGGTGCTTGCAAGGTGCTTGCTTCAATATCAAGACAGAAGTAACACAGTACCAACTGAAGCAACATTGAATTAAAACTTTTATTTTGAAGACAAAATAGAAGCAGAAAAAAAAAAATAGCAATGAGTTAATAACTAAAACAAAATCTCTCCAAAAAATCTAGAATACACCACTGGGTATTTAAAATTATAAGCATAAAATTCTGTTCCCAAAGATATAGTTCTCAACTATAGGGAATTACTATTAGATGTTCTATCACAGAAAAATCAGAGTCAAAACAAAAATTAGCTTGTGTGGCAAACTTTCAGAATATTATGGTAAGCAGCAACATACAACCAATACATACATTTGTTAGAAAGCCAAATAATATAACAATTACAGTTGTGCAAACTTCAACCTCAGAAATATATGAAATCAGCTTTAAGTTAAATTTGGCTTGTATTTGTTAATGGACAGTCATTACTTCCTTTAAATTTCTTTGTGTCTTTGTATTTTACACAAAGCATAAATAATTAATAAGTTAACATTCGTCATGTTTACCAATTTAAAGTTACGATTTGCTTGTTTGGAATTTTGCACAAAATATATCACACAGCACTTTTTCCTTTGGCAAAATTCAGCCTCTTGGTGATTAGCAGAGCTTATCTAAGCAAACAAATTATATGAATACTTTATAAGAAGGAACTGAAATTTAAAACAGTTGCACAGCCATATGAATGCTGTATGTACACCTAGCTATTTAGCTCCCTAAGAAATGCAATGTCTTTAAATGCATGCAGTACTTAGCCTTTCAGCCTAGGTTCTATTTTGATCATTTTATAAAGCTTTCAGGCCTCATTTATGATTTAATACTTGACTACCAGGACAAAGAAAGCCTTATGCTTTACATGATGTTTTAGGTGTCTCAGAGTAGTGTATTTCACAAGCAGCGCAATGTTGCAGTACAAGCTGATTCGTACTGAACATTAATCCAGTTATAAATAAGAAATCCAGCCCAGTTCCATAAATCAGCCTCTGGGCTGACTGACAGATGTTTCAACCAATAACAACTCTCCTAAAGTGCAAGCATTTGACTGATTCAGAGTCTAGGAAGCGTGGAGATTAGACCAATGACTTTTTAAAGCTGTGAGTTTTTGAATTGCCTACAAAAGCAAGCCCCAAACAATAAAACACACTGTTTGGCTGATGAGCAACGGAGGTCTGTCATGTGTTACATCTCAGACGCACAAACATCACGTGACAGTGCAATGCAAGGTTAAAGCATGATTCTGTGCTTGCAACTCTTAAGTATTTCAGGTAGTACACCTAAAAATCTAACCTCAAAGTCTTTACAAGATTTTGTCTTTACTGTGTGTGACTGTTCATTAAACTCCCGCTTAAATTTTTGGCTATCACAGCTTATGCTAAGGCCTGATGTATGCTAGGAGCAGAGCCATTAAGTCAAAGCCAAGCACTGAGTAGGCAGGACAGGTGGCCAAAAACAGCTAAAGGGCCATTATACAACCATTGTCACCTGCAAATTGTTGTTTCCAGGAGCTGTTATCTTTTGTTTGGCACTCATCAGAATCTGCTAAATTATGGAAATGGTGTAGACCAAATCTCCAAGATGGAGAGTATAGAACACCAGCTTACCCAAAAAACTTTTGAAGTATATCAAACAGCAGTTGGACTGCTGAGGCTTTCATGCTTCCTGGTGTGATAGAGAAGATGCCTGCACTGTGATGGAAGAGGAAGAATGAGCACTCTCACTGTCGGCTAAGCAATTAATTATTTTCTTTTCCTCATAGGTGTGTTGCCAGATGATAAACGGCCTACACCTGGTGAGCTAACACAACACTTGTTCTCCAAAACTACTGGCCTATGGAAACTGCACACTGCCCATTGTGTAAGAAGGATAACTGGAAGTTCACCAGCCTATGTCCTGCCAACTCAGCCAGGTCAGCTGGAACACTGGGGTCTACAACCACCAGGGACCACCAGAGAGACCCCCAGGACAGAAGAACGCATCCATAAAGGGGAGGGGAAATATGTTAATGATTTTGGGGAAATGATTATGATATGTATGTTTAGTCTGGGAGAATCAATGAATATGTATGCAGAATATAGTATACAAACAGAAACTTTCCTGTAACCAGTATGCACAACTTTGGGAGGAGCTATCCCCCTGTGCATCCGGCCAAATAAAGAATGCCTGCTTCTTAATGCTACACTGGTGTTAAGGGGTTTGTTATTTTATTGAACTTTTAGTAACGGTTTTGGCAACTCAGATGGGACAGACTCATGATTTTCAACAGATCCGAGGGATCACAGGACCTCCAGCCAGCACCGAGGGATTCTCGGGGAGAACCTTCAACCCCCAGTCCAAAGGAAATCGTAGCAAGACCCCTGGTAAGATAAAGGCATTCTTTACTCTAAAGGTGTTAACTGTTAACCTACCTATAAGGCACAGGAAAAGCTACACAGGGTTTGGGTTAAAGGTACCTAAGGTGAGAAAAGGAAAGGGTTAGAGTCCCTTATAAGGAGCTCCTAAACAGTAATTTGTTAAAATGGGAAACAAAACCTCAAAAGGGGTATCACAGGTGTCACTGCTGGGATATATCTTGAAACAGTGGAAACAAATTTGGGGCAATCCCCTCATGCGTAAAAACTTACAATTCTGTAATCAGTGGTAGCCACTTTACATGCTAAAAGATCAAAGGAAGTGGCCTAAGGATGGAAACTTACAGTATAACACCCTGTTGCAATTAATGTTTTGTAGAGGGGAAAATAAATGGAATGCAGTTCCTTATGTTGACTTGTTTTTCACCCTAAGAAATCATCCAGAGAGGCAAAAAGAATGTAGGAGGACCCCGCAAGATCCATTAATTTTAGCACTTGAAAAGGAAAAAAAAGGCAAAGGGTTGAAAAGGTGTTGTTCTCCCTGCAGCCTAGGGCAGAGGTGCTTAAAGTGTGGAAGAGAGGAGGGCAAGGATGATTTAGAGATGATGGTTGCTGTACAGCAAAGAGCGGGTGGGGTGAATGCCGAATCAACAGGGAACAGGTGGGGTGAATTATGAATTGGCGAGGAACGCAGCTAGACGCATAAGTAGGTCATGGGAGAGTGGACTGGAAGTGAGCGAACACTTTAGGGGATCAGAGGATTTTAGCCTGATTGCGAGACGCACTAGAAGGCAGCAAGGAGATGTTGGGGGGATGCTGGGGATATTCTGATGACTCCCCTCTGGCAGGCGGTTGGGAATCATGGTCCAGTAAAAGTAAAGACCCCATTTTCAATTCTGGATTTAATGTCATGGAAAAAGGCAGGAGTTTATAGAGATGATCCAGATAGAGTTGCTTAAGTATTTGTGTCGCCCTGATTTTCTAAAGTTTTACTAAGCCTTCTGATGTTTGCATTCTTTGCACAAACTTTCTCATGCACTTTATGTAAATACCTTATTGTTTTCATTCCTTAATGGAGGACAAGCAACCTGACGGACAGTGGGGTTGCCCAGTGGCATTGAGGAGGTGGCACTGTAGCCCTCCAATGCCACTGGGATTTCAAAAAGATATATATATGGAGTCAGATGTTTTAAAAAGGTTTTTTTCAGTTTGCTTTCACCAGAGCTGCTGCGTGTCGCTGTTGTGTCGCTCCTCGGGAGGGGGGGTGACATATTTGAAACCATAATTAGGACTCAGAACCCTGACTGGAATGATATACAAGTGATGTTAGATATGTTGTTGGATAGCATGGAAAAAAGGATGGTTTTGACTGTTGCCAGAAAGCAGGTGGAGGGGGCACATGCTAATGGAGACTTAGAAGGAACAGTAGATGAGATTTTTCCTTCAATAGATCCAAGGTGTGACCCTAATTTATTTGGACCCCGAGATCATTTAACAAGATATCAGAGATAGATATTGTTTGATGTAAAGCATGCTACACTGAAAGCCATGAACTGGTCAAAACTCTATGAAGTAAAGAAGAACAGTACTGAATCCCCTATGGCTTTCATGAAACGATTGACGGTGACTGCCAGAAAATAAAGTAATCTGTATCCTGAGAATCCAGAGGAGGCTGTACAGTTAGCAACTACCTTTATAGGGCAGTCTGCCCCAGATATTGGAAAGAAACTCCAGAAACTGGAAGAAGCGCAGTCACATGACTTAGGAAAGTTGTTCAATGAAGTGTGGAAAGCATATCATGACAGGGATAGATAAAAAGAACTATGGCAGGCTAGAAGGGAAAACAAGAGACATGACAAACTGCTTGCGATTTTGGGGGTGGCTAAGGGACCTGTGGAGGGTACTAAGGGACCGGCCAACAGGGGAGGTCCGGTGGAGGGAACAAGCGGAAGGGGAGGTGGGAGGCTCCCACTGTTTCCCCAACAACAGTTAGGGGAAGACCAGTATGCAGTCTGCAAGGAAAAGGGGCATTGGAAGGGAGAATGCCCACAGGCTAGAAATCTAGACCTGGTCTTAAAGATTATACCATTAGAAGATGAAGACTGAAGGGGACTGGGGGATCCTACCCCAACTGATCCCCTGGTTACATTGAGGCTGGGGAAGGAAGAAGTGGAGTTTTTGGTAGACACAGGAGCAACTTATTCCATATAGAATACATTCAAAAGGAAACTTTGTAGGAATGTGGTTGTCTTGGGGTGATGTTATGATACTGTATCCCCTATCATCTGCTTTATGACCGGACATGGGTCCTGTAACTTTAAGCTCAAAGGGGGGGGGGGGGGGGAGACGGTGGAATTTTTTCAGTGGCCTGTGTTCAAAAACCTCAGGTAACTCCCTCAGCTTTTCCCCAGCTCTCGGCTCTGTGTATGCAGCAGAAAAAAAAATGGAGTTGTGTCTTTGCTTTTAGCTAGCTTCTTTTTTTGTTAGCTGAGGCAAGAAGTTTTTTTCCCAGGACTGTGGCTTCTTCTTCTGGAACTGTTCAGCTTTGTTCCCGTCCAAAACACCTGAACATTGCAGGGAGCCCCACGCCATGGCCCAGCGGGGGCAAGGCTTCAGGGATGGCACATTCTGGCTCCAGACCTTGGGAGAAGCCGAGCAGGACTCTAAAAATCCACCATCTTTCTCCACACTGAGAAGGTTTATTATATAATGTCTTAGGTTGGAAATGGGCGTGTGTATTCTATTCCTATCTGTTAGAGGTGGGGCAGTTATCTTCTGTTAATTGGGTAGTTTTCTTTATCTCTTCCACAAACAATCCTCCCTCTGGAGAGATATCTTTGGTTAATGGGCCATTGAGTCTCACTGCATGACTGATAAAATTACATCATCACATTGTGAGATGCTCTGCCCAGGGGGAGGAGCCAAGCATTCCTACCTGGATATAATCTGACATTTGGAACACCAGAGCAGCCTTTCCCCACTGGATTCCCAGAGGAAGACCAGGCCCATCTACACCACCACTGGGTCTTCAGAGGAAAACTACACCCTTCTACAGGATCACTGCTTCAACAAAACCGCATCTGTCACTCCAGGAGGACTGCAGCCACCATTCAATCAGACTGCTACCAACACCCTGACCAACAGGGTGTCAGGTCGTATCCTGACTCTGTCAGTATTTTTTTTTTTGGTTTGTGCTATTACACTTGTATTTTTAGTTTTCCTAGTAAAGAACTGTTATTCCTATTCCCATATCTTTGCCTGAGAACCTTTTAATTTCAAAATTATAATAATTTGGAGGGAGGGGGTTTACATTTTCTATTTCAGGGGAGGCTCCTGCCTTCCTTAGCAGACACCTGTTTTTTCAAAACAAGACATCTAACAATATTAATTTTCTTTTCTGTGCCTGTGTGCACTCTGCTTTTTCAATAAACAGGTTTGGTTTTTTTTAATTTTCCTCCAAGAAATTCCTTTTGAACCTGTGGGGGAGGGGCTGTTGAAACCTACCTTTCTTTAGACAAGGACATTTACTCCTCATTTGTTTAAAATCGAGACAGTGATAAATGTAATTGGTGCTACAGGGAAAAGCAAAGCTTGGTCCTTTTCACAACCCATGAAATTTAAATTAGGAAAGAATTGGATTACTCATGAGTTTCTATATATGCCCAAATGCCCAGTCCCCTTGCTGGGGAGAGATTTATTGGGAAAATTGGATGCTCAAATAATTTTTCAGGATGGGGAAATACAAATTTAAACACCAGAATCAAAAGCTGTTTGGGCAAGGAGTTTTATGTTACAGGAGTCAAATGAATTGGAAGAAATCCCATAGGAGGTAGAGAACACTGTGACCTTGTTGGTACGGGCAACTGAAATGCCCGGACGATCAAAAGCGGCCAAACCGGTGAGGCTTACTCCCAAACCTGAAGCTAAACTCGTAAGGCAAAAACAATATCCTATTAATTGGGAGGCTAGGAAGAGGCTGGAAAAGCTCATAGAAAAATTTTTTAAGTATGGGTTATTTAAGGAGTGTGAATCAGAATATAACACACCAATATTACCTATTAAAAAGCAAAATGGGAAATATAGGTTAGTACAAGATTTAAGGGCCATTAATAAAATAGTACCAGATATTCATCCAGTAGTAGCTAATCCATACACACTTTTGACAGCACTAAAATGGGAATATAAATGGTTTACAGTGATTGATCTTAAGGATGCCTTTTTCTGCACACCCTTGGAGGAAAATAGTCAAACAATAATTTGCTTTTGAATGGGAAAGTCCCACCTCTGGACGCAAAGTTCAGTTAACCTGGATCACCCTACCGTAGGGATCTAAAAATAGTCCAACAATATTTGGAAATCAACTAGCAAAAGAATTAGAACAATGGAAGAAAAATAACACCAAAGGAGCAGTTTTACAGTATGTGGATGACATTCTGCTGGAAGTGGAGACCCAAAACCAATGCCTACAAATGACCATAAGTCTGTTGAACTTTCTGTGACAGAATGTTTACATGGTAATTAAAATAAAAGCTCAAATAGGAAAAGCAACTGTGAGCTATTTGGGCTTGGGGATCACTCAAAGGCAGAGAATTCTGGGCCTTGACAGAAAAGAAGCAATCTGCCAAACTCCAGAACCACAGAACATCCGAGAATTATGAGGCTTTCTGGGAGTGGTTGGGTGGTGCCAGTTGTGGATATTAAACTACTGACTTTTAGTGAAGCTCTAAAAGAAAGAAAAAGAGGACAATTGGTGTGGACTCCCAAGTGCCAAACTGCCTTTTGAGAACTGAAAAAGGCATTAATGACAGCACCTGCATTAGGGCTTCCTGACTTAACCAAGCCCTTTGAACTGTTTGTATATGAGGCAACATTTAGCCCTGGAGGTCCTGACGCAGAAGCTGGGAACCTGGAGGACACCTGTAGGCTGTTTCTCCAAACAGCTGGACAACATGAGCAAAGGATGGCCAGGATGCTTGTGAGCAGTTGTTGCAACTGTTCTACTGATCCAAGAGGCCAGGAAGCTCGTGACTGCACAGCACATAACTGTTTTTTGTCCCTCACATGTTTCTATCTGTATTAGAGTGAAAGGGGGGGATATTGGCTGTTCCCCAGCAGGATGCTCAAATACCAAGTTGTGCTTTTGGAACAGGATGATGTGGAACTGAAGACAACAGCAGCCACAAATCCAGCTGTGTTCCTCGATCCAAAGGCAGTGGATGAGGGACCCCTGGCACATGATTGCCTCCAAACTATTGAACAGGTATATTCCAGCAGAACTGATTTGAGAGGGGATCCAATAGAGAATCCTGATTTAGAATTATTCACAGATGGGAGCAGTTTCGTGAAGGATGGAAAATGGATGGCAGGATATGCAGTGGTAACCACTACTGAAGTATTGGAAGCTTGATCTTTACCAGTTAAGACGTCAGCGCAAAAGGCAAAAATAATAGCACTAAAACAAGCATTGAATTTGGCAGCGGGCAAAAGGGTGAATATTTGGACTGATTCTAGGTATGTATTTGGTGTAATTCATGGCCATGGAGCTATATGGAAGGAAAGAGGACTCCTATCAGCTCAAGGATCAGCTATTAAACACAAAGAAGAAATTTTACAACTTTTGGAAGAAATTCAAAAACCAAAGGAGGTGGCAGTGATGCATTGAAAAGCACATGAACCTGGGCAAACTAATGTTATAGTGGGAAAACAATTGGCAGATAAAGCAGCTTGAGGAGTAGCTGAAAAAGGCATCTTAGCATTAGTACCACAAAGACAAGTTGACATATCTGAATTTAAGTCTAATTATGACAATGAAGATCAGTGCTTAGCAAACATATTAAAAGCCACTAAGAATCAGGAGGGATGGTGGGTAACAGACAGCCAACAGGTTATAGTTCCAACTTCTGTAATGAGGAAAATAATGGAAAAAGAACACAACAAAACCGATTGGGGAAGTGAGTCCATGATATCTAGTCTCCAAAGCTCTGTACTCAGCATAGGAATGACTGAAATAGCAAAATCAAGCCTAGTGAAATGTCCAATTTATTTAAAAAACAATCCCATATATAGGAAGAGGCCACCTCCTGGAACAATTAAACAGGGAAATTCACCTGGAAATTATTGGCAAATAGATTTCTCTAAATTACCCAGACAAAACGGGTATAGGTATCTTTTGGTATTGGTAGATACTTTTTCCGGATGGCCAGAAGCCTTTCCTTGTCACACCAATAAAGCTGGGGAAGTGGTAAAAATCATGCTTAA
>WBNO01003372.1:0-10729 GCA_013400575.1 Peucedramus taeniatus | reverse complement strand
TCCCCATCCTCCACTGAGGATGGGTTGGGGCAGGCTGTGGCACGGAACCTCTGACTGACCGGCGGGACCCGGTGGCTTGGATCCCGGCAGGCCAAGATGGCCTGCTTCCGGCCAAGCCCACTTCCAGTCCCGATAGCGTGGGAACCGGAAGGGGTCAGAGGGGGAGGGACGGGGCCTGGTGTCGAATCCGGCCCACCACTGGGGCGTGGCCCTCCTGGAGACCAGCACCACCCACTGAGGACCCACCCAGGGGGGTGGACAAAGGGATGGGAGAGACAGACCCCGATGCTGACAGAATCGACGAAAGAGGACCCGAACCGGGGGTGGGACCCGACGCAAGATGGCTGTGGGAGAGCGTGAGAATGCGGGAGTAGGATGGTGAAGAAGCGCCATTTTGTGAGCTAGGGCGCCCGGCCATGTGGCCGACGCCATCTTGTCTGGCTCTGCAGTTAGAACTGGGGATTAAACTGGTGTCATAACTAGGACTCGGGGTATGAGGTGAGAGGGAGTGGATCGGGCTCAGGCTGGAGTGGCCAGTTCTCTCCTGAGAAAGGGACTGAGTGGGGCAGGAGGCGGCAGGGAGTAGGCGACAACCCTGTGCCTGCTGGCAGGGTCCGGCTCCCGTCCCACTCATAGGGGAGACAGGGTTAGGATTGGGGGGGGAGGAACATGAGGGAGGAGAACACAAACTGTTTTCCCCTTTCCTTGTTTTAACTAACTTAAAAACCAAATCAAACAGAGAATAAAATTTTCCCACTTTATAATTTCCTTCAACCTGCAAATCATAAATCCTCTTCCCCACTTTTCCCCAAAATGAAACAGAATGCACACTTCCCAGTGTAACCTCGGGAAATTGATCAAACAAAAACCGAACAAAAGCCTTCAGTTCTCCCCTATNAATGTCCTCAACGTGCTGGGGGGGCTGGCAGGCAAGGAGGAAACGGCCTCTCCGACAATGAAGACGCCGATCCTCCTTGGGCGGAGTCCCGAACGACGCTTATAATCCCTGCCGAAGGCAACTCACGGAGTCCTCCGTCGGCAGGGGATGTTCAAAAGGATCTGGTCAGTTGTCCAGTTGTCCAGCTGTCCTAGGTCCCCGTTTGGGGCACCAGCTGCAGGCCGCCGGACCGGTGCTGTCAGGGCACCCGCATAAACCGGGGCGACACCTCCAGCCCACCTTCCGCCCGGGCCCGGATGGAATAACGGTGTTCTCACCGGCGCAGGAGGGCTTCACACTTGGCTAGATCCAGGCAGGTTTATTGAAGAGTAAAGCAGGGAAAAGGGTGTGGAAGGGGGAAGGAGCACAACCGGTCGCTGGAGGGAGGCCAGAGGTGGAAGCCCAGAGTAAAAGGGAATACAGTATTTAACCGGGGGAAGGGAGGAGGGATCAGGGTACAGAGGGTCCAATCAGGTAGGGACTCAGGGGAGGGACTGACAGGGCTTGAACCAATACAATGAACATATAGGAGGGATCCACAGCAGAGGACCAATGGGGGAGCAAACAGGATAGTACTTTCTGGAACCGGGGAGGGAACAGGGTTTAACAGACAGGGGTAAATTAACATAACTGGGCACAGAACCATGGGAGTCTTCCACATTGAGTCTCCCTATCTTAGACAGTGGTTGTCTCCCAAGGCAGTCTGCCTTCCTCCCCCGACTCCCACACATGAGCCATCTTACCATGAAAAGCAGGGCTCTGTGGTTGCTGGGCTCTCACATAGGCCCAGCTTTCTGCCACATGGCCAATCTGATTCTAATTCTGAGCCCAGTGGAGAGCAATGACCATCCTCACTTAAGCAGTGGAAAAGAGAATGTGCTTGCTTGGATAAATTGATGTTTTTGTAGTAAATCTTTGTCTGACCATGAAAGAAGACGGAAAAAGACAAAAATTTTAGAACACCATTTGAAAGAGGTGGGGAAAAAAGGATGGATGACGGAGTTGTTCTCTTCCTCTGGCCTGAAATCAACACAACAGTTTTCAAAGTTCAAACCTGAAATCACTATCATTCTGGATAGTTTAATTCTTTTAAATCGGTTTCATTTATTAGCATCAATACCTTGAACTAATAACAGTTATTCCAAACCCCTGTTTAGACTGGAGTGTGCTGCTTTTTTTTTCTGACTCATAGCGTGTCTATGGTGTTCATTCAGTTACTTCCTCTGTTACAGCACGATCTCTCTGTCCCTTTGGAAAGGATTGGATTTGTGCTCTTTGTTGTGTAAAACAAAGCTGGTTTTCACTGGGAGCCCAGAACAGGTGTGTATACACCTGGGGAAGTCTCATCACAACTGCAGCAAACTCAGGGTGTTCCAACCTGCCTTGTGGAGTGTTTGATTTCCAGTCACACCATCTCCCACTCTGTCTGGAAACTGTATGGTTCAGACAGATGGCATGGTTCTGATATTATCTTCCCTATAATCTAAACATAAAAACATCTTGTATGCACAGCCTTATAAATCTGTTTACAAGGAAACAGCATTTCCTTAGGACTGAAATCACCACTAACTGCTTTAGAAATACTATTACTCATTTGGTACCTCTTAAAGGAACATGTAAAACATCTCCACCATTACTAAAGATACCAAAATGCGGGGTGGCCCTGAAAACTGGGCTACTGGGAGGCACTGAGGGGATGGGAGAGTGGCACCAGGGAACATGTGGTTTCAGGGCCCTTTGTGACATGCTGTGACACAGATGCTGCTGATGGGATGCCACGTGGCAATGTGTCTGTCACAAGGCCTTTAGCTACCCACCCATGAAATGGGTGCTGGCAGCAACACCCACAGTGCCTGAAGGATGTGACAGGACAAGGACACGATGAAACAACACAGGACTCTGTGAGGATCCCTTGGGCAGCCACCCTCCTCCTTGATGACCTTGTGTTTTCTGTAGATTTCTCCTGCCCTCATGTACACAGCCCTCAAGGCCAGACAGCAAGATGGCAGAGGGAAACTCTCCAGTGTTTCTGGGCAGGCCTGGGTGAAGGAGGAGGAAGAGGAAGGCCCTGGGGCTGCCCCAAAATGGCCTCCTGAAAAGATGGAGAAATTCCAGCCAATGCGGGCAGGTGGGTGGCAGAGCTGGGTCGCAGGGCCAGTGACTGCAGCCAGCTTGGCCCCATCCCATCCCCTGTGGACATCCTCAGGGAGAAGGGGGAAGAGGGAATGGGGCTGATGCCCTGTGGCGGTCGTGCTCCATTCGCTGAGCCTCCCTGTGCTGGGCTTGCTTGGGGAGCGTGGCTCCAGGGAGGCTCAGCTGTGTTCTCCAGCCTTTCCCACAGCTCCTCAGCTCTGACTGTGCCTCGTCTTTGCCAGACCCAGTTGAGGACCTGACAGAAGACCAGAACCGCATCCAAAGGCATTTCAGACATAGAGCTCAGGTACCCGCAGCCATCCCTGCCTGATGCTCTTGCTGCACCGCTGAGCACCACCATTGTGGTGCTTGATGGACAACTCTCTCTTCTTGGCCCTTCCTTCTGCAGTATTTTTGGAAATATGTCAAGAACGATGAACGGGAAGAGACGACCATTGCAGCCATTGAGGGCATGGTATGCTGTGATTCCTATAATGCTGAGGCTTGTGCTGCCGTGCTGGATTTGCTTGCACAGACAGAAACTTCCAATCTGAAGCGTGTAAGTAGCTGTGGCCAGGGCTCGAGCCTCTGGGGATTGTGTGCTTCCACAAGCCAGGTCAGATGGGCACCCAAAAGCTCCTTAGGCAAGCGCAGTGTGGTGGGGAGCAAAGCAATTCTTTGCAGCTGTGCATTTGGCTCACTCTGGTAGCAACCCAGCTCTTCCTCCATGTCTCCTCCAGGTGCCAGCCATTGTGAAGTTCATCCACCGGTGGCTTGTGTCCAACAAGGATGTGTCTTCTGAACACAGACTGGACAAGTCCCTTCTAGAGCTGACCCATGCACACCCCAGTGATGTGGTTGTGACGCTCCTGTGCTCTGCCCCATCATGTGAAAGGTATGGGGCTCATCTGCCTTTAGAGCCCATCATTCTGCAGGCCCCATCCCATGTAAGCTGTCAGACTGATGGAGAGTTCCAGGACCCTCCAGCTGCTTCACTTCCCAGCAATGGCATGTCAGTCCTAGAGCCTGCTCCCATGCTCCCTCCCTGACCCTAAAGACTCTGTCTCTTGGCCCACCAGCAGGGACAGGATCGCTGGGTGCTGCCAGCGAGAGGCTGTGGGCAGAGGCAGGGCTGGGGGCTAGCCTGTGGCTGCCTGGGCCACAGTATTGTGTCTGAGACCCCACTAACAGAGAGCTCTGGGCCTGCAGAGCTGCTCTGACCATGTGGAAAGTGCTCGTTTCCTCGAGCAGGACTGCAAAGATGGTGCTATCGGAGTTGCCCTGCATTCTGGAAGACTGGCCGGAGCACAGCACGTGCACCTCTGATGGGGACAGAAAGCAAGTCTTTGCCCTGGCCGTGAGTTTCTCCCCAGGTCTTTTCTTGTCCCCAGGGTCACTGTTCAGTCAGCTCTCCATTCCTCCCTCACCTCTGCATCTCCGTCCCTCAGGTGCACAGGAAGCCTGGGCTAGGGGCAGGGTCAGACTGGTGCCTCCATGGCCTAGAGCAATGCCCAAGCATTGTCTCTGGGTATTTTGTTTTTTGCAGGCAACCAAGGCACTGTGGGAGATCATCCATCTGCCCTTGTCTCCAGAGGCATCAATAGTGGCCCCCTCCCTCTTTGTGGCTCTGCTGGTCCAAGTTTTCTGCAGCACAGAGCAGATGCCAGAACACATGAATATACTTTGGAGAAGATGGCATAAGAGACAGCACTTTCCCACCAACCCCAAAAGGTTCCATCCCAATCTTTCTGTCTCTCCCATGCCCCAGGACCTTGGGCCAGGGCTTTCTGCATGACCTGAGCTTTGCTCTGCACACAGGTTTGTGGTGCTGACAGTGAAAGCACTGCTCTGTCGTCTGTGGCTTGAGGATGTGGTGTTGGCAGTTGAGTGTAAGAGAGGCTGGGACACACTCCTCAACAATGACACCCACCACTATGCAGTGGGTCTGTTGGCCAGGTGAGAGCCTCCTACTCCTCACTGCCCCCGTCATTTCTCTCCTGCAGATGGGGCAGCTGATGCTGTCACCACGGGATGGCCCAGCAGGCAAAAAGGCTGGGAGAAGCAGATGCACAGGAGCAGCCGCCTCCCAAAGCATCAGCATTGCCTCCTGGGGCCCCTGGAGTGATGGCACAGAGCAGGGGGGGGATGTGCACACTGCTCCACTGAGGGCAGCCTGCTGGGGCAGGGCAGGTTGCACTGAGGGGCATTGACAGAGCCTGGGGGACATAGTTCCCTGGAGGCTTTTTACAGTGTCTTACCCAAAAGCAGCCTGTTCATGTTGGGCACTGCCTTTCTCTTGGTGAGTGGTGGCATGGAAAGACCAGGCCTGTGTGAGTCAGTGTTGGGAGAGGCTCGTTCACCTTGTTCAGGGTTGATGTTGCCTTCTTCCTTGTGCCAGAGAGATGCACCGTGTCTCCGGGTCGTTCCGTGAAATGATCGCACACTACTTGGTCATGCTGCTCAGCAGGGAGGAGTCATGCTGGCGGGTCCCTGCCATGGCATTCCTTGTTGAGGTGATCCTGATGGCGAGCTCTGCCTCACTGAGCTGCCTCCTGACTATCTCCTGCAGCTGCAGCTGTCGGGGGAGCCCTATCAGTGGAGCTGGGCTGAGCAGAGGCTCTGCTCTGCACCCTTGGCTCCTTGCTGCAGGGGGTGACACTTCCATCTCTGTTTCCTGCCACCCTGGTGCCAAGCCCTCGCTCTTCCATCGTGGCTCCTCAAGGTCAAAGGACCTGAGGCTGCCGAGGGCTGGAGGGCACAGCAAAATGGGTGAGAGATCTGAGCAGGGCATGGAGCCCAAGGGCCCTGCAGAGCCTCTGCTGCCTTTGGGCTGGGCTGCCTGAGACCCTGCTCCTGCCCTGTGTGGTGCTGGGGTCTTGCCAGCTGGGAACCCTGTCACTGTACGATGCAACCTGTGTCTTTCAGTTCCTGCAATGCCTTGAAAGAGAAGAAATGGTTGATACCATCACGCAGCTCATGTCAAGTCATCTGCAGAGTGACTGCAAAGAAATGCGTCGCTTGGTGCTCAGAGGCCTCCTCAAGCTCTGCAGGAGTCCCTGGAAGGTGAGAAGAGCTGGCTGAACACATGCTGGCAGCATGGGGCTGGGTAGGGAATGCTGGGTGATGCAAGACCTAGAATGTGGCTGGGCTCTAAGGGCTGTGCCAGCTACTCCCAACACTTCTGCCTCTCCATTCAGCTGCCCAAGTCCTTTGGGGCAGACCTCTGCCTTCTGGGCCCTGAGGCTGCAGCATGGAGTTGCACCACCAGAACAGTTTTGTTGGAGCAGCCTTCCATATCTTTGCAATACAGCCTTGTGTTCCACATAGGCCAGAAGGTTGCAGAGCTTTCCTGAAAGCCTCGTGGAACTACTGAAGGATGCAGATGGGGAGCTGGTTGGGCTGACCCTCTCTGTGCTCAGTGAGATGCTCCAGGACAACAGAGTGGCAATTGCTGTCCCCATTGGTCTGCAGCTTGCCGAGGCACTCAGGCTACTCTTCGACAGTGTAAGACTGTACCCTCTATCATGGGTCTGTGTGCTGCCAGAAAACTTGGTGCCCTGTGGATTTTCAGCCCCCTGCCCAGGTGGAGCAGTGCTGAGGTATTGCCCACTTCCTTTCCACAAGGACACGAGCCATGTGCAACATCTCTCCATTTGCATCTTTCGAGAGATGATAGTCTACCTACAGAAAAAGGGAAAAAATTCCCTGAAGATGTGTGTGCGCCAGAGTATACTCCCACTCTTCTACCACCTGTATGATGAGAATCGGCATGTGGCAGAGGTGAGGATTCCAAGCTGCCTCCTGCCCCCGTGACTCACAGACTACAGCTCCCCAGCCTCCTCCTGGCTTTGCCTGCAGGGACACAGATCCTGTGCCCTGGGCTGTGGTATCATCTCCCGGTCTCTGCTGCTCTTTAGGCCTCTCTGGAAACCCTGCTTCAAGCGACCAAGTTTCTGAAAAAGAAGAAGTTCAAGCGACTTCTGGAGAGGGACCAGCTATGGAGATGTAGTGAGTGCCTGGTAGGGATGGTTCCAAAATCCAAAACACAGCCTGAACAAGTCCTCTGCCTCCAGTACCCAAGGCCTGTGGGGCTGGTAGCTGTGCCCCTGCCCACCCCTGCACCCATTGCCACCAGCCTGCAGCCCACATGCTGCTTCTTCCTGTCAGCCTGTCGGCTCACAAGCTCTTTTCTAGACTCCTTCCCCCACAATCCAGGGTGCCAATGGAGCCCTGGCCCAGCTGTTCTTTGGCAGCAGAGTGGCACCAAGGTTCACTATGGAGTACCCAGCCCTCTGCTCCCTTCAAACTCTGGCACGATCCAGCTGCTGGAGTGTCTGAGCAGGAGAGTCCAGTCCTGGGCACAGAGACCAGCTGGCCAAGGCACAGAGTCTGTACCAACCCTTCCCTTCCCGCCCTTGCACTGTCTCCAGCTGGCAGAGGACAGAAACACAACAGATGAGTACTGGCGCCAGTCCCTGGCCTACCTGCAGAGCTCACAGGAGTCCATGCGAGAGACTGCCATCAAGTTCATCGGTGAGCTACAGCCCCAGGGCCCCTCCTGTCCCACTGCAGCTTTGCCCCAGCCCTGGCTGCTGCGCTGCCAACAGGATTTAGCCCAGTGACTTTGGAGCCCTGGCTCCCACAGTCCCTTTGGGACCACTGCCACCTTCTCTCACCCCGGGGTTTCACAATCTTGGAAGGTCCTGGGCTCAGCCCTGCTAGGGGAGGAGGGTGTGTGGCTGGGATGGCAGCACTGGTGTGGGGGACCTGAGTCATTGGAACCATGACAGACTCTGTTCCCAGGGCTCATTGGGCAGCACATGAGGGAACGACGGCAGGAAGAGTTCCAGATCATCTGTGATGGTGAGTGAGGGCAGTGGGGTGTCACCTGGGGCTGAGCAGGGAGGAGTAGAGAGTCAGGAAGCTTCAATTCCTGCCCCATTTTGTAAGAGGTCTGCTCCCTGTACGGACAAGGTGCAGAGCAGGCAGAGCAGAGAAAGATTTAAGGGGCACATGGGATATTTGTAGCCAGCACCTTCCACCTGATTCCATTTGCCCCTGCTCTCTCCTGGCCATGGGAAGAGCTGAATGGGATGCCAGGAGGCCCTCCTGGGTATGGCAGGAGGGCTTCTGGGGACTCTGCAGATCTGCAGTCTGACCTTGTCTGTTCTTCTGTGTTCCAGCCCTTCTAGGCATGGCAAATGACATCAGCCCCTCTGTCTCAAACCTGGCAGATCAAACACTGCACAGTCTAAGAACTACACAAAGAAATCAATTGCCTGGCCCATGGCAGCTACTACAAGACCAGTTCCACAGGGTGTATAGGAGATAACCTTCTGTCTGGGTCCATAGTTGGCCATAATTTGCAAGCTGTGAGCAGAGCTGATCCCAGCAGCTCTGTCTGCTGGGACCACCTCAGCCTGCAGGAACGCCAAATGGGTCCTGGCCTCTCCTAATCCACAGGACAGCTTTCTTTCATCTCAGCATGGAAATATAAAAATTGTATTATCATATCACACAGAGGGCCAGGAGCTTTTTATTTTGGCTGCAAGTGTCCACAGGGCATTGTGGAAGAGGAGAAAAAGCGTTTTGCAGCATGCAACCCAGCTACCCAGGCAGCATGGTAGGAAAGGTGGCTGGAAGCTGCTTTTGGTCCTTTGGTAGGTTCTGCTGAAGCTTCTGACACAGCTCATGGGCAGATCCCAGAGCTGTGGAGAGTTCCTGGGAAATTTGTCCTTGGATATGTCTGCAAATGCTCTCCCAGCCATGAACTGCCATCTGTGTCCTGTCCATATGTTGCTGGCTGGATTGAGTTGAGTGTCTGAGGTGCCTCTTGAGGCTGCTATGGATCTCCTTCACCAAGGAATGGATTATGATACAACATCCCTTTCTGCTTACATTTGGGCACTGGCAGAGCCTGGACCAGTCTGGCTCGAGCTCGGGCTCTTGCCAAGCAAAATTGCTAATGGGAGCAGCTCATGGTCCTCAGCTCTTCCCTCCGGCTGTGACAGGCAGACATGGCCATGGGGACAGAATGGAGCTGCCCCATCTACCGAGACACTTGGAAGGATGTGAATTCTTCTCTGTCCTGTCACCATCAGTTCTGCCTGGGCTGCATCCTGCAGTGGGCAAAGAGAAATCCAGCATGCTCACTCTGCAGAAGAATGATAGAAGCTGTCAGGTTTTCTGAATAGGATGAACAGGACTATATACAATTTGCCATCATCTTCCCCAAACAATTGCTAGAGTCCAGCAGGGAGAGAGCCTGGCCACCTTGCTGAAAACAGCCCCCATCACCCTGTGATGTCTGCTCTGTCTTCCCCACAGGGAACACTGTCCCCAGCTGAGCAGGGGGGCTGCAGGACCAGAGCCTGTGGATAGCCTCCTGCCCAAGGTGTGGGCCAAGTTTTTCAAAGAACAATATCATCTACTGGACCAAAGGTGGCCCTGGCTGCAACAGAAGCTGGAGGGAATATGCCAGAACCAGAGATAGCTGGTTAAAGAACTCCAGAATCCTGCATGCGCTCTGTGCCTATAGTCAAGTTGCCAAAATCTTGGTGCCAGTACTGCAGCTTCTCCTTGGCATACATACTGAACCTCTGGTCCATGGCCTCCTCAATGTCATTGTGGGCCAGTGCACTGAGGAGGCCCAGAGGCTGCTGTGCTCCGGTTCTGTCAGGGATGAGAACAATGGCTCTGTGGCCAGTGCCAGCTCCAATGCCAGCAGCTCACAAGAGACTCCTTCCAGAAGCCCTATTGGCTCTGCCGGCACACCAGCGGACAAAGCTGCGTTCCTCCTTCTCCACGCCACTCCTACGAGCAGAGGCGGCAGCGTGCGCGTGACCCCTCGGGCCCCCACCTAAGCTGATCTTTAATAATGGCATTAAAAAAGAAGAAGATTCTCCTGCCCTGTTTATTTCACAGATCAATAAATGAAACTCACACCAGTGTACAATCAAGGCTCATCACTTCAGGTAAACAAATTCGTAACACATTCCATATGGGCAAAACACAGGAGAGGCAAATGAGATAAGGATTATTTTTCCCATCTCTGGCGTCTCTCTGCCTTTTCAGCTTCCCAGGAGAAAAATCCTGAGCAAAGGGATTATGTTCAGAAATGTGAAGACCACATCCATTTTTTAAATAAGAAACTGCAATAAATTAGTTAAAAAAATAAAAAAGATATAAACAGAAATTAAATCTACCACAGCTATTGGCTTTCCTCAGGCTCCATGGTCTATGTATTGCTAAACTAACTTCATTTGGGAAGAATATTAACTGCCCCTGATTTGTTGGAGACTGACCACAAGGTCTCATCTGTGGTGAGCAGTGACTAAAATCAGCTCAGCATAAGTATCTTCAGCTGTTCAAGTGTAGCAGAAATATATATTCTCTGATTCATGACTCTGTGGCAACAGCTGCTGGTGTGGGTTTGTCAGCGTTGCTTCATGGATTGCTCCTGTGTTGTGTTGTGTTTTAGATGCCTTTTTATAATTCTTCTGTACCTTGGTTTATCCCAGTTCTCCCCTATTTCAGTGGTTCTGCACATCCTGCCTCCTCCCTCAACCCCTCCCTGGTGTTCCATCCATCACTCAGCAGCCCATCCCTTCCCCCTAGAAACTTCTGTCCTCAAATGAAGTCCAAGGCATCAGATGAGCC
>WBNO01003371.1:795846-897916 GCA_013400575.1 Peucedramus taeniatus | reverse complement strand
CCCTGGGCCTGCAGTATCTGAATGACCGAATGAAACTTGATCTCTACCTAAATTTTGCAACAACTTACAAAGTAAATAAACATCTTAAAGCGCTCCCTTCTCTTCCAAACTTCTCTCCCCCCCCACACCCCCCAATTTATTTATTTCAGGGACCAAACGTGGCTCTTTGGTTTGTTTGTTGGCAGGGACCCTGATCGAAAGAATCGAGGCCTTTCTGACCGGGCAGCCAGCTGAAGGAGAAGGAGAAAAAGGAAAAAAAAAAGCAGAGCCGTAGGAGGCAGGGAGCAGGGACGGAGCCGGTCCCGGGCAGCGGGGCTTTGTGCGGGGCTCAGGCAGGAGCAGGACCGGGCGGTGTGCGCCGGGGAGCCGGGGGGGATCGGTTTTTCTTTTCTCTTCCCCCACCCATCCCTTTTTTATCCCCCCTCCGCTGCCCCTGTCTGTGCCACCTCGAACCTCCGCGCAGTTTGTTGATGTTGTTCCTGAACGTGCCGCCTCCCCGCAGCGAGCGGTCTCACATCTCGCCTTCACACACATTTGCTTTTGAAAAGCGATCTTCGTGTCCGGCACTTGGTTGTCTCCCTTTCATGTCCAGCTCCTACAAAAGGGGCTACAAGACTCGACATGGGAGAAAAGAGGAGGCCAATGAATCTATTTTCCAGATTGCCAAGCACATGGTTGGAAATTGAAGGGGCTTTTGTAGCATTTCCCCTTCCTCCCTCCCTCCACTCTCCTTTTCTTTTGCTTGTGTGCAAATTGTTCAATTGCTCTGGCAGGGGTGTTCCTGACAAGCTCATTACTAGAAGGTGCCAGACCCCTCCTCTCCCTCTCCCCCGAAGTCTTTGATGAAGTTAAAATGCGCTGATAGCTGCTCTCGGGGCTATCTTTGTTCAGCCTCTTTTAATAACCGAGCCTGCTTTGAGGAGACGGGATCCGAGGGAAGAAAGCGATGTGCAGCGAGGCTGGGTGGTGGTTGTGTGCCTGGCAGAAGGGGGGGCTGGTTATTTTAATATAAAGTAGCGATTTTTAATAATTTTTGGCTTGTTTGTTTGTGAAGTGCAGGAGGAAAAGGAGCCAAGGGTGCCAGGAGCGGATAAGAAATGGCAGTGGATGCCCGTAGGGATGAAGGAGGCGTGTGGCCCCTGCAGTCCCGCCGGTGCAATGGGTTCTCCAAGTTGGTGGTCTCAGGGCTTGAAGGGATGGAGGGGAGTCCTCTGCAGGGAAGCGGTGTTTCCCTGGAGAGCCCCCTGCCCCCACACGCTCAGGAGAGGGGGATCGAGGGGGGGTCTCTGGGACACCTTTCCCCGGCTCCGTTCGTCTCCTTTTGCCTTGCGGAGTCATTGTGGGTTTTTAAGCCGCGGTGGCCGGCCAGGATTGAAGCTGAACTGACTTGGGAGCGGGGGATTCCCCCCCTTAACGTGGTACCCACGCAGGGAGGGTCGGGCTCGGACCTGCGGGGGCTGCGACTGCAAGCGCCGTCGAGGTTTTATTTTGGGGGGAAGAACCCCAAGCGTCTCTTAACATTAGAATTTTCCCCATTCCCTGAATTTCCCTGAAGCACCGCAGCTCGTTCCGTGCCTGCAAGTGTCTGCGTGGCTCGGCGGAGCGCCCCGGGATCCGGCTCTCCCGGCCCGCCGGAATGGGGGGCGCCGGGGAAGGACCCGGGGGTCTCCCCTGTGTTCGGAATGCCCTGGCCGGGCTCGGCTCGAGGATTTCACGAGAAATTTTGCCTCGGCTAGGCGGGACGGATAATGGCCCCTAATTACGGGGCTGGCTGGCTCCGCGGCCCCGATCTTCACGGGACGTTATTTTTAAGCGTTCGGCGAGGATCATTTTTCACGCCTCGCTGCCTAAAGGAGGGTTTTATTTATTTATTGGAGGGGAGGCGAGGAGGACACCAGCAATAACCGAGCACTGAAAGGAAAATAATTAGCTGTTGCAGTCGCTGCTTGGGAGTCCCTGGCCAAAAAGGCGACTTAGCATTTCCCTTTTCCTCTCCTCCCGTGCGTAGGCTCCGTAGCCCAGGTTCTCGGGGCTGCTTTCGGGAGTTGATTTTGTCAGTGCTAAACCCCGGGCAAAGCGAGCCCGATCCTTTTCTGCACGTTTGGGTTTTTTTGTTTTTTTTTTTTTCAATTTCTCCCTTTCGGATCAGCGGCTGAGTAGGACCGGGGGGTGCGGATTCCCCTGCCTTCCTCTGGCTTTGGTCACGCATTCATGGAGATTTTATTTTTTTCCTAATGTGCCCCCACTCCTCTGCTTTCTATGTGTCAGATGAAAGGCTTGTAGCAAAACCGCGACGCTCTCTGCGTAGTTACTCCGCGGCGGATTTCCGTGTGTGCGCAGCCCCGGAGAGGCGGAAAACGGAGGATTCTCCTCGGGTTTGTCGGGGCGGGATAAAACGATCCTGCCCCGGAATATCCCCGTCGGGACCACAGCGGGAGGGCTGTGTGTGTGTAATTTCTTTCTCTGCTTTCGCTTAACTGAGCCCGTGTTAAGTGGTGCGGAGCCCGAGGAGGGAAGCGAGTGGCCCTTCCCTCGCCCGCTGCGGGCTGGGGGTGCGGGACCCCGGCCCGACCGGCCCTCACCCCCCGCCTCTTCCCCTGGCACCTTCTGCTTTCCATTACTGCTGATTTGGAGAATTAGGAAAGGTCAAGATCTTATTCCTCTCTCCGGTAGTTTTTTTGTTTTCTCTTTCTAGTTTCTCGCAGCCCCGAACAAAAATAAATCATCCCGGATTATAAAAACCACCTTAAGACATCAAGAACATCTTTTCCAATAGTTTGATCCTTCCTCCAGGACTGCCCTGGCCTTTCCTTGTGACTGCGCAGAAACTCCCGTTTTCACGGTGAATTTAGGATTTAATAATAACGTCCAATCTCCCTGTGCCCCAGTGCCCGACCTGAAAACATTGCCCTCCAGCATCTTCTTTCCCTCCTCATCTCTCTTTCGTTTCTTTCCTTCCCCGAGCAGATCGTAGAGAAACAAGATTTTTTTTTTTTTTTTTTTTAATAAATCCCGTTTTCCGATCTGGAGAGGGCAGGAAGAGCTGTTGGCTCAGCCGCGGGAAAATTGCTTTGGAAATTAAATTGGTGCTTTTGAAATCTCCTGGAGATGCTCGCGGTAGGTCAGGGACCTGTGCTGGCCCCTGTGTCCGTCTGTCAGGCGAGGAGAGGGGCAGGGGCTCCGCGCTCTCCCCTCACCTCCCGGACTACGGCTCGTCTGACCTTCTTCCTCTTCGTCGCCTTTTTATTTCTCATCCGCTCTTTTTTCACTTTTAATTTATCCTCTGTAATTTCCCATTTCTTTCTTTCTTCCCTTCTTTCCATCTTTCTATAATTATTTTCCTCTTTCTCTCGTTATCTTTCTCTCGCCTTTTTCTTCGTCCACTCGTCTAATTTATTTTCTTTCTTTCTTTCTTTCTTTCTTTCTTTCTTTCTTTCTTTCTTTCTTTCTTTCTTTCTTTCTTTCTTTCTTTCTTTCTTTCTTTCTTTCTTTCTTTCTTTCTTTCTTTCTTTCTTTCTTTCTTTCTTTCTTTCTTTCTCTCTTTCTCTCTTTCTCTCTTTCTCTCTTTCTCTCTTTCTCTCTTTCTCTCTTTCTCTCTTTCTCTCTCTCTTTCTCTCTCTCTTTCTCTCTCTCTTTCTCTCTTTCTCTCTTTCTCTCTTTCTCTCTTTCTCTCTTTCTCTCTTTCTTTCTCCTTCTTTCTTTCCTTCTTTCCTTCTTTTTTTCTTTCTTTCCTTCTTTCCTTCTTTCCTTCTTTCTTTCCCTGTTTTTCTCTCTCTATTTATCTCTTTTCTTTTTCTCATTTTCTGTCTCCCTACCCTGTTAAATTTCTTTGTGTTTTGGTTTTTCCCTCTTTCCCACTCTTTAGCCATTTTATTTTGGTTTGTGTTTCTCTCTTTCTCTCTCTCTTCTATTTCGTCTTTCTCCCATTTTCTCTTTTTATTTTGCTCTCTCTTTTGCTCTTACCCTGTCTAACGATTTTCCTTTCAATTTTTCTGTTTATTTTGCTTCTATTCTCTTTCTCTTTCTTTTCATCTTTCTCCCTTTCTTTTTCCCTCCCTTTTCTTTCGCTGTCTGTCTCTCCTGCTTCACCCTCTTCTTCTGGGGTTCGTCGAGGGCCACTTTCCCACTCTGTCCAGATTTCCAGCTATGTCCACCCCGGGAATCCCTCTCTTGGCCGGATCGAGGTGGGGCTCCCCTCCTTTGAACCAGGAGCGATTCCGGCGGGCGCCCTCCGGCCTCAGCGCTTCCCCTGCCTGTGCCCGGTGGGCTGTGGAGCGGCTCAGGGCGAGTTTTTGGAGCGGGGGACCCTGGAGCCCACGCCCCACAGCCCTTCCCCCGGCCCGCAGCTGCATTTACCGGGGAGGTCTTTGCGGGACGCCGCGGCCCATGCGGGGTTGCCGGGCTGAGCGTGTGCCGGTCCCGCTCCCCCCTGGATCCAGGGTCTTGTGCGGGACCAATTGGCACTTTATCAATTTCTCAGATGAGATGTACATTGGCACCGCAAGCCCGTGGCAGCAACAGGTGACGCTGAGATCCAGGACGGGACAAAAGCTGCTCGCGGCAGGGTTTTGTCCGCGCTTTTCCAGTCCTTCCTCATCGTTCAGATGCTAACGCTATCCTCGGGTGAACGGTACCGGGATGCGCCCGCCCGTGGCCCGGGGAGGGGCTCAGCCCCACTGGGCAGCCGGTACCGAGCAGCCTGGAGCCCGGCGGCCTTTCCCGGCCTCGGGCAGGCGGGATTCCTGCTTCCCAGCCGCCCTGGCTGCCCGCATCCCTTCCCCTGGCATCCGGGTGAATGAGGTTCATGGGTATGGCGTGAACCACGCTCATCCCTCCCTGCCATGGCGGGATGAAACCTGCAAGGGATACAATCTCCTCGATGGGAGATCGGGAGGGAGACCCAAGGGGTGTAATGAGTTTGTCCGTCAGTTTCTCCATGGGAGACTCGTGTCGGTGCCTTGGGATCTGTCTAATGACCGGTTTAGTGGTGTTTCTCCCCCCCTCGATCCTTTCTGGTCAGCGAGGCTCGGACTCCATGACGCAGGGTGGCAGAGAAGCGCTTTTCGGGCTCGTCTTTATCCGTTTCATTCATATTTCGTTTTCCCTGCTTTAGCTCGGCTTTTAAGTGAAATTAGATTCCTCTTTCGTCAGTACCGCGGGTTTGAAACGGCTTGAAACAACACCGGCGATTCCTTTCACTCTCACAAAAATTCCCAGATACTTCACTTTTCCCCGCCGAGGGAGGCGAGCGGAGAGCACTCGGAAAGCCCGTGGATGAGCCCCCGCTCACCCCCCGCCCTCGCAAATCACTCTTCAGCAGTGAGAGCCTTCTGCGGGGCGCACGATCGCCTTTCATTCCAGCTGCACTCCCTGCAAAGTCCGTGGGAATTTTCCCCCCACCCGGACGAGATTAGCTGGGGGGCCCCCCATAATGTCCACCCATCAGCCTTCGCCAGAGGGAGAAGGGGGGACAGAGGACAAATCCTCGGGTGTGGGGGATCTCCTCAGCCGGGCGGGAGCGGAGCCGCGCTGGGGGCCGGACCCCGGCGGGCCGGGGATGGAGGTGCCGCCGCTTACCCTTTAAATTGAAACAAACCAAACAGAGAAGGGAAAACTTCCCCCCTCTGAGCATGGGGCCGAAATA
The DNA here is from genome assembly GCA_013400575.1 of Peucedramus taeniatus. Taxonomy (NCBI): domain Eukaryota; kingdom Metazoa; phylum Chordata; class Aves; order Passeriformes; family Fringillidae; genus Peucedramus; species Peucedramus taeniatus. The sequence goes on along the minus strand of WBNO01003371.1, from coordinate 892,272 downwards.
TTTCAGGGTTCAGCCAGACAAGCCCCCCTCGCCTCGGAGCACTGCTCCCCTTCCGCAGCAGGTCCCGGTGGGGCGCGTAGGGGCGAGGGGAGCGGAATGGGAATGGTGGGGCAGCGCCGACCCCCTCCCTTCGGCCTGCAGCGCCCCTGCGATCTCCTCTTTCCAGGAGAGAAACCAAAATAAAGGCAACAAAAGGAGCGCTCAGGGCTCGGCCGAGAGAGCCGGGGCCGGGCAGGATGCAGAGCCGAGCACCCACCGCCGGCCCTGGGACATGTGGGGACAATCCCTTCCCATGGCGAGCACAGTCTCCCAAAGGCGCTCCCCCAACGCACCTTCCCACCCCAACCGCCTGAGATTTCTCCCGTGTTATTTCTAAAACGCTCTTTTCTCTTCTTTCCCCTCACTTTTTTTAAATTATTTTTTCTTTTATTTTTCTTTTCTCTCTCCTCTCCTATTTAATTACTTCTCTTGCAAAACCAGAGGCCGCTGCCACCTAACGCGGCACTGAAATCCACGTCTCCTCTGTGATTTACAACCCAAATCCCAATCCCATGACCTTTCTCTTCCCCCCCCCGCCCCGGGTCCCCCACCCTCGGTCATGTGGGACACGAGTAAATTTATCCACCCTAGTGGAAAGGCCTCCCTTCTGCAGTTGCTCCGGAGAAGCCCGACACGTTTCACAAGCAGGATAATTTCGGTTTCCCACCTTTCTCTCGCTTTTCTCCTTCTTTTTAACTCGGTTTTAATTCCGTTTTCTCCCCTGTCCCATGAGGCTGCCATCTCTCCTCAGGCATGCTCCTACTCTGTGCATGCCTTTCAATAAGTCCCTGCCAAGAGGGTCACTTCAGAGGGACGTTTTGGACGGCTCTTCAGCTCAGGAGATGGTCAAAAAGAACATTTCTGGCCTCCCTGGAGCGGGAGCGAGCCGAGCCCAGGCTGTGTCCCCTGTCACCTCCGCTCTCCGGGGCTCCCCTCCATCCGCACGGCGGAGGGTCCCACACCCAAGGAGCTGGACAGGGTCTGGGGACAGGGACCCCCTCTTGGCCCTGCGGTCGGGGACACCCACCCGCGGCCTCCTCTCCGTCTGTCCCGCGGCTCCGGCCGGTCCTTTCTCACCATCTCGGCTGCTTCTCCCCACCCCAGCTCCTGCGGGGACACCGCACCCTCGGGTCCCCCCGGGAACGGCGACCGCCACCACCGCCCGCCCCGGGCGGCCCAAAGCCCAGCCCGAGCGCGTTTCCAGCCGCAGCCAGAGCCGGGGAAACCCTGTCCAAGCTGCGGGGTGGTCCCCGCATCCCACCCTCGCCATCTCTGCGGAGAGGTGGGTGGCAGTAGCAGTAGGACGCCCCAGCAGCCGCGGAGGTTGTGTGCGGGGCCGGGAGGCTCGGGCAGCCCTCAGGAGGCCGGGGCCGGGCGGTGCCCTCAGACCTTGCAGCCCCGAGCGCCCCGGCCCCTTCCCCACCAGCCACGGGCGCTGCCAGGGGGGGTTTCGGAGCATCCCCCCGTGTGGCCCTGTCTCTGGGCGGATATTCGGCGTGGTGACAGTGTCGGTGCCGCAGCTCCGCCGTCGGGGCCGGCCGGAGGAAGCGGCTCCACCGCCGCAAACCGCGTGTGAACCGGCTGCGGGCGGCGCCGCTTCGGGTTGCGCAGAATTCTTCCTCCTCCACCCCCTCCTTTTTCTCTTTTTTATTTTTTTCGGCGCTGCCAACAGTGGACACGTTTCCCTTTCTTCCCGGAGTTGGGATTTACCTCAACCGCAGGCAGGTGTTGGGCACATTTTGGTGGAGGTAACGAAACCACGGCTCTGAGTGGAGCTGTCAGGTTTTTCCACTCTGTCTTTGCTCGGCAAACTCTCGCCCAAGGGCTCATATGGGAGAAAAAGGCGAGAAATTGATAGGATCTATTAGTTTCCCGGCCTCACTGAGAGATCGGGAAAAATATTCCAGAAAGCGTCACTGAAATCCTGCAAGGCTCGATTTCAGGCGCTGCTATCAGCTGTCGAAGACGAAGGACGGGCAGTACACTGTGTTATACGGAAATTAAACATATTGGAGCCTCCCGCCAGATCCAGCTGATATTATAGTCGATATTCCCAGAATTTTCCTTCTGCTCTTGCACTATATTCCTTGGTCGCACTTATTTATGTGCCTGGGACAGAGTGGAGAGAAATATTCACCGAGAGGGAAGGGCGTCTTGTGATAATCGGAAACAGGGGTTCTTTTTAAAAACGACTTTTCTCGCCCCAAAATTCGTGTGTAAAAACAAAAATACATGAAAGCAGCGTAGCAGAACCGATGAGAAATAATAAAGGCAAATTAATCGGAAACGAACGTTTCCCGGAAAACCAAGAGGTGCAAAGCGGATTCCCAGCGCGGGGCCGGGCCGAGGGAGAGGCTCTCACCTCGCAGGTGCCTCGGCGGGGCTTTAGAACCCTTAGGTTTGTACCCTTTTCCCCGCTCCCTCCCGGTGCTCGGGGCAGGGATGGATCCCTCCTCGGCCCCTGTTCCCAGCCCCGGGCTCCGCTCGCCGTTCCCGCCTGGAAATTGGGCACTTTGGTCATTTTCGGCACCCGCGGGCGCGAGGGCTCCGCCGCCTTTCGGGGCTTCCCTCGGCCGCGTTCTCTGGGAAGGTTTTGTATAAACCAACCTCCCGCCCCACGCACTTTGTTTTCCGCCTGGTACCCGTGTTATTTCCCGGGCTGCCCCGACGGGAAGGTGCGGAATTTTGCCGGGTTGCTGCCGGTTTTTAAAGGAGGGAGAAGAGGGGAGGGGGGCGGGGGGGGCGGCGGCTGCCGCCTCTATTTTAATGTCATTATAGTTGCCGTGGCAACCCATTGGATCACTCCTCCTGGAATGAACCTTGTGACAATGGTTGGTTTGCGAGAAATCGGTAAATGTGCAACCGGGGGACACAGCTACATTACCGCGAACAACAGCGAGGGTTTAACATGTGACCCTTCCAATTATGCTGATGATACCTCGGTGCAGCTGCCTCCGCCGTGCTGCGAAGATGTGGCTTTTTGGGGGGGTTGGGGAGGGTTCCCGGGGCTGTTTCAGGGCACAGCCCGCTGGGGATGGGGCCGCAGCCCGCACCGCCTCTGCACTGAGAGCGGATCAGCATCTCTGCACCGGGATGGCGAACGTGGTCCCAAGCACTAAAAGAAAAAAGAAAAAAAAAGGAAAAAAGAAGGAAGAAGAAAAAGCTTCTTCGGGAGAACGTGGAGAGAGTTGAATATGCAGAGGGGCTGTGGCTGCAGGGCTGTGGAATAAGGACCTGCTTTGGGGGTGGGCAGAGAGCCCCCCCGGCCCCGGAACACTGGGTACATCTGTGGCACGGCTGCAGGAAGGAAGGAACGAAACCCGCCCCCTCCCCGAAAAAGAAAAAAAATAGTTACAAGCCTTAAAATATGGTTCAGAGAATTACAAGTAATCAGAGCTGCGGGGGTCAGCAGTGCAAACTTTTTAAGACTAATGTTTATTTAGAAAAGTGAGTGGTGTCTGCGTTGCTTTTCTAGTGCCCCAGCACAAAAGTCCTAATGGCTTTTGCAGACTTTCCATCACAAACTGCTGCACAGGACGCAGGGACCACCGCCGAAAGCAACCCCAAGCCGCCCCTTTCAAAGGTATAATCGGCACAGGGTTTATACCCCCCTCGCCCATCTTTCCATGAGTCAGTGACGATATTTTCTGCACCCCCTCCTCAGTTTTACCCCTCTTTTGCGTTAGTTTGGTGTAACCCGAACCCTCCCTAATCCCGTGGAGGAGAGAAATCGGTGGATGGGAAGGGCTACCCCCACCTCCTTCCCCAGTCCCGTTCAGCCCTGGACGGCTGCGGTCCTGAAAGCAACGCGGGGCTTCAGCCGGGCTGGAAACCTCGTTAGGAAGAACCCGGGGGCAGAGGCAGGAACCGGAGCAGGGCGGGCTGGCCGGTGTCCTGAGAGAAGGCAGAGCTGGCAAATCCATTCTCCAGTCTCACCCCTTCCAGCCGCTCTCCCGAGAGCCCAGCCACAACACCGGCCCTTGTGAAGCTTTGGGTGTCTCTGCTGAGCCCATCCCCAAACTCATCCCGTGGATAAAACATGATCGCCAGTTGGGATTTGACTGCCTCAGCAGACTCGAGGCTCCGTCTCGGGATGCTCCTTTTCTTCTCAGCACTGGAAGAATAAAACCAGCAACTTCTCACACCTCTGGGGACAATTCCCCCTCGACTTTAAACAGGAGGTGGATACAGGGAAACGCAGACCTGGTATCTCACCAAAAGCCCTAGGTGCCTTGCAGCAGGGAGGGGGAAAATCCCCTGTGTTCAGTTCCTTCCCTCCTGCCCTTGACAGGTGTCAGGATCTGGGAAGGATGGGCGGGACAATAGGATGTTGTCCCCTCTCCTGTCATTAGCGTTCACAGCTCATCACTGAGCAACCAGAGCAGCTTTGCAGTGGGATGTGCAGGAGAGAAACAGGATGGCAAGAGGAATGGGATGGAAGGGGGAGAGAAGGGGGCTGGATCTTGCTCCCTTTCCAGCCAAGTGACTGTCTTGTCCTGATCCTGAAAAGGTAAGCTCGGTTTAACCCCTTCTTTGGTCTGCATAGGGCAAAACACATAGCTGAAACCTGTGAAGGCTGAACCAAGAAATGACAGCTGAAAGTGCCTCTGGAAACACACACCTGAGGCCTGATCCTGCTGCCCCTGTCTGAATCAAGCACAGGTGCTCAGCTCTGTCAGAACCAGGTCCAGGGTTGATGTCGCGGCTGGTGCTGCAAGGTTGAGTTGGAGGGTGGACAGTGCTGTTTCTAAACTACTGAAATGTGCCTGACACTTGAGGAAGGATCATCTCCTCTCTCCCAAGGGCTTTCATTTGAAGGGCTCGACTCTGCTTTCAAACTAGTTGGTAAGACATTCTGGCCTTCTGACTCCCATTATCTCCCCGAGGGCCCTGCACCCTCCTCGCAGTGCTGGAGCACCCAGATCAGATTTCTGTAATTGCTCATGGAGTGGAGGATCCCCAGGCAGGACCTGGAACTGCTCTTCAGGGTTTGGAGACCTGGTGCAAAGCCAGGCAGTGGGAAGGGGCTGGGTGACAGCAGCCCCTTGCTATTCTGTATCCCTCTATCCCCCTTATAAAGCAAAAATGATGGGAACACTGTTCATCCTAAATGTTCCTAAATTTGGAACATTGGGCTGTAATCTTTTGGATGCATTTGAAGAGGGGAGGCAGGGAAGAAGGATGCAGAGAGGGGCATGAGGAGGAGTCACATGAAGTTGCTGGCATGAAGTTGATTTGCCTGAATCCTGTCCTTTTGTGGCTGTCATTGTCACTGTACCCAGGAGATGCTGCAACCACATGCAGATGAGGCTCAGCCATGTGAGAAGCATCCCACAGGTACCACAACATTGCCCCTCCATCTGAACCAAAGCTGTGCTTCTCCCTGCTAGGGAAGGGTGGGAATTTCAACCAGCTTCTCCTGCAGCTGTGTTCTGCTCCCCAGGAGCTGGGGGGGAGAGGTGCATGTGCCATCAGGGGTGACAGTGAGAGATGGAGCAGGTGCCAATGGGTGACTCAGAGAGCCCAGGGGCCAGCACAGCAAAGCCCCTCCATCCCCCAGGGCTGGGGCCAGTCTGATGCTCCAGAGAGGTTTTTCATCTCTCTCCTCGATGTCAGCAGAGCACAAAGGCAGGGGAGAGGTCAACCCCTCTGTTAATACACGTGTTTTAAATAACTGGTATTTTTATTTCTTCCCTTCGGTGCGGTGGGCTTGGCACACATCTTTGTTTGCACAATTGTCCTGCCCATACGTTCTGTTGCCCAAGTAAGGAGAAAAAGATCCCATGTGTGATCTGGAGGTGTGCTTTGCTGGTTCTGACATGTAAATATTAATCAAGAAACAACAACAGAGAGACAAAAAAATCCCTCCCACCCTTGAACCCCTTCAGATCCCTTTATTGTCCAGGCATTTGTTGCACTTGGACTGGCTTTTCACTTTCTCCTCTCAGAGAGGCTGGCTCCAGCAATGGTCCCCAGATTCCTCAGCTACATCCTACTGAGGAAAAACATTTATTGAAGTTTTCAGCTTATTAGGGAAATACATATTTCTGCTTCTTTTCCAAACTCCACTGACATCTTTTCGAAGCCAGCCCTGTGTGTCAGCATGGGGGAAGGCGAGGCATCCCCTCTCTCTCCTCTTGCAGCTGTATGAACTTTGAATACCCCAAAATGCCATGGAGAGGGAATTCCTACCACCACCATCTGCTGCATTGGTGGACAAAAGCTGTGAGTATGTGTGTACATTACTTTCCTCCATGAAGCTGTGCTTCAGCTCACTCACACCTCTGAGGAAACACCACCCAGCTCCTCAGATATCCACGTTTCAGACTGACTTTGCAGCATTGATGAGGTGAGAGGGCACAGGGAGGTGTCCAGTGAGAGAATTGTATCATTTGTTTCACACAAAGAAGACAAAATACTTTTTCCTGGGTTAACCTGCAAAACTCACTCTGCCATGGCTCTCACTCTGCTGTCAGGTTCTCAGGTGGTAACTACCAAGTGCTCAAGTCTGGATGTGGCCTTTAACTTCAATGTCCTTCAGGCTTCAGCTGCCAGAGGCTGGCAGAGACTAGCAGGGAGAGAATCATTCTCTGCTCACTGTTTCTTTTATTTTCTTTCTAAGCATCCAACCCTAGACACTGCTGGAGAGGAGATTCTGGAGCTTTGGATGAAATCCCACAAATTTTCATGGAAGCAGAACAGCAGGAAGGCAAACAGGAAAGAAGAGGAGTAATATACTAATCTCAGGGGCACTTGTTGCATTTCTCTCTTTTCTCTGCTGAGCTGTTTCCTTTTCCTCCAGCCACATACAACAGGATCACGCCAAATGAATTAAGGGATTAAACCATAAGGGAGAATTAGGATCCTGCTGATTTAGAAGCAGAAAACCAGATGGGCTCATTGAACTCTAGATGATGCAAGAAAATCTTGGGTAGTGCTTTGGATGTAGGTCACAGGATAATTCAAGTTATTGGGAACTTCTGAAGATCTCTGGTCCAACAGCCCCAAAGCAAAGTCAGCTTAGGTCAGATTGCCCAGGGCTTTGTCCAGTGAAGTTTTGGATGTCCCCAAGGATGGAGATTCACCCACACCTCTGGTCCTCTGTATTGAACCATCTTCAGGGTAATTTTTTCCCCAATATCTAATCCAAGCTTTCCCTTCTGCAACACATATTTGTTGCCTGTCCTTCCATGTCTGTGTGTACACCAGGGAGATGTCCAGGTTCATCAGGACCCATTCAGGGCCTGTTGTACCTCCCTTGTGAACCAGATTGTTGGTCATAAATTTCCTGTCTTAGACAGAGGTTTGTGGGCCTTCTGAGCACCTTGGATTCTGCCAGTGTGAGCAGGCAGGTGAGGCCTGGATGGGAGATCTCACCTCTCCATGGTGCATCAGTGCTGCCTTTGAGTGGCTCTCACCTGTGTAACAGGGTGAGGATTTGCTGTTACTGTGACAGAAGACATCCCAAGCAACATCCAAACATCACTCCCATAACCCACTTTCAGGATCATCCAGGAGGGGGTGGGTCTGGAGAAAAAGGACATGTGGTGGCCTTTGGCCTGCTGCATCCACCTGGGGAAACAAAGGCATGGAGAATAAAGGTCACCTGTTCACCTTCATGGCTGACAACTGAACCAAGAAATTCCTTCTCCCCAGTGCCCTGAGCACTCCTCCAGACTGCCTGGGGTCACACAGCATGAGGCCATGCTCAGACACAGCTTTTGGTGACAGGCTCACAGGCAGGTGGACCTCTTCCAGTCCATTTTGGCAGCTGGGAATCATCTCAGTGAAAGACAGAGCTGTGACAGGTTTGGCTGTGCCTTGCAGGAGAGAAGAAAAAAATAAAATAAAATACAATTAAAAATTAAAAAAAATGAGAAAAAAAAAAAAGATAAAAGAAAACACAAAAAGGAAAAAAGTTGTCTACAACATCCCAGACTGTCCCTGATCCTAGGAATGGATGTGAGGGCTTGTTGAGGGAAAAGGTAGCCTGACCCTGTGCAGTGAGAAAGGGAGAGGCAGAAGTCATGAAACAGGGCTCTGTTTGGACTCAAATTTGATTTGCATGGTTAAAACTTGCTGATCCCATACAAGGTTCTCCTGGCTGGGAGCTGAACTTGGTTCCCCAGCCAAGCTTTCTTCTTTTCCAGAGTGTTCAGCATAAATCAGACTTTCACAGCCGTCTTTCAGTGGAAGGAGCAAGAAATCACGTTTTGTCTCCTGTCCAGGAACTCTGTGAGAAAGGAGCTGTCAGAAACCCAGGAACCAGCCCAGATCTGCTGACACGTGCTCTGTGAATCCTTCTGCCTGCTTTCACCCATCTGCAGTGACAGCTCCACCCGCTCCCATGCGCTGCTTTTCCCAGACCAGATCCCAGCCAGGCTCCTGCCCAAGTGGAGCTGTGCCCCAAGCAAGGGATACCAAACCAAAATATCTTTTGGGCTGGGTTATACTCTGCCCTGCATTTCACCCAAGCCATTAAGAGGGTTTTAAAACAGACCCAGATCTGGTGTGGTGCTGTGCTGTGAGCATTTGCACTCCCCTGGGGTCATACCTTTAGGGTCTTTTTGTCCCTAAAGGATCGGCCCAGAGAAGTCACCTTTCCATGTGCTTTTCTAACTCTCTTGTCACTAGTCTCACTAGGAATTATTTTCTGAGTATTTAGGTAGAATTTCCCTTGCTGTACCTTTTGCTTCCAGGAGGATGGTGGCTCCATTGTCTCCTTCTCTGGCTGAACAAACCCATCTCTCTCCACATCTTCCAGCTTGGCAAAGTACTGCTCATTTTCCTTGTACAGCTTCATAAGCATTTGAGGGAGAGGGGCAAGTTTCCACAAACACTGCATGGGTCATGTCCACCTGAGCATTTCCTGGCAGGAAAGGAGGGTTTGGTGGAGGTGGCTGCAGAAATCCCACCAACACCTGCAGTGGACCAAAGGCTCCACTGCTGATCCTGCTGAAACAGAGGGTTAAAGCCCCTCTGCTAGAGCCATTCCCTGCTAGTGAGATCCATACAGTCCATTAAAATTAGAGATCTTATTATGGGCTATATAAAAAAGGTAAAGAGGAAATGAGAACCTTATGAAGGGTTTCTTATGTGTGCAGATGGCAAGGGCATCTGAGGCTAAGAAAGCCTTTCCAACAGGCTTTTTCCAAACAGGAATGCTTACTTTACAGGGTTTCCTCTCTTTTAAAAAGAGATAAATAGATACAGGAATACCTATTCTGCACAATTCACACTTGCTAACCAGCCTGTTACAACCTCCACACTGTCCTCAGGATGGAGAAACAGACCCTAACCCATATCATGCTTTGTCCTGGTTTCAGTTGGGATGGAGTTAATTTTGTTCCTAATAGCTGGTACAGTGCTGTGTTTTGGATTTAGTACGAGAATCATGTTGATAACACACTGCTGTTTTAGCTGTTGCTAAGTAGTGCTTACCCTAAGTCAAGGACTTTTCAGTTTCCCATGCTCTGCCAGCGTGGAGGTGCACGAGAAGCTGTGAGGGAGCACGGCCAGGACAGCTGACCCGCAGTGACCGAAGGGAAAATCCATCCCATAGATATCATATTTGGTATATAAACAGGGGGGAGCTGGCCAGAAGCCACTTATTACTGCTTGGGGATGGGATGGTGAGCAATTGTATCATGCATCACTTGTTTTTCTTGGGTTTTAGTCCTCTCTCTTTTTGTTATCTCCATTACTATTATTAATTATTTAATATTATACTATAACTAATTTCAATTATTAAACTCTTCTCAGCTCATGGGTTTTACTTTTTTCTGATTCTAATCCCTACCCCACTGGGGTGAGCAACAATCTCCATGGTACTTAGCTGTCTGCTGGGGTTAAACCAAGACATGCTCTCAGGAGAACAGTCTCCTTTTCCCCTAGCACCAAATTCAGCTTTCAGATGCATTTGCAGGTCATTCTCAGGCTCTCTCCTGAATCAGAAGGAGCATGCTGTGTTTGCTGCCTCCTGCAGCCTGACTGAGGACTGGTAACACATCCATCAGCACACAGGAGTTATTTGAGTCTATTGAACAGCATCAGGAGCAAGGAGAGCTGGCCAAAACTGGGAATTCAACCTTGCAGCAGTGGCCACTGCTCTGCCTCTGTTTCAAAGTAGCAGAAACCAGGGACCTCAAGCATGAATGGACTTTGTGTCTGTAGCAGAACCAGAGACCCTCAGAGTCTGGGCATCTATTTGCTTGTCTAACCACCTCCTGGAACATTTTTAACCTGTCTCATCCTGTCCCCACATGCATGGCTGTCCTGTCACACAGCGGTGCCAGAATGGGAAAAGGTCCCAGAGCTGCTCTCTGAACCTGTAGGATCCTGTGGGAAACCTTGGCTACTGCCTTGGGTCCTTTAGGGGCCCCAAAAACAAGCAGAGACAGAAAGCATCCTTGGAGCTTAATCCTTATTTCTACAGAAGTATAATCTCTCTCTAAAGGTGTTGTAGGAGAGTGATTCACATCCCCTGTGCAGGCTGAGAGCTGAAGCACAGTGAGGCTAAGTGACATGAGCAGGGTTGGGCAGATAACCTGTGGCAGAGCAAGAACAGCAGCCCAGCAGTGCTGTGAGCCCTTGTCACCGCTGTTTGTCACCACTGCTCAGTGTCAGAGCTCTGGCCACCTTGCCTCCCTGCCCACCCAGCCAGGCAGCCCACTCCTTTCTCCTTCAGACTTAAAATAAGACTCGCAAAGCCTCGAGCGTGGTTTCGATTTCATTAATAAATCCCTGCTTGCACTTGAAGCTGCTGTGCCTTTTAAAACATCATCCGTGGCTCTGGTTACACTCCTGATGAAAGCAGGCATGGCCCTATTAGCTTTCATGGCAAACAGCACTGCCACGTCCTGAGATCCTTTACGCACTCGGTGTAACCCAAGTTTCACAGGAAAGGGAGGGGGCAAAAAAGTCATCTTGAAAGGCAGTGTCCTCCTCCTTCACTGCAGACCGAGGGCCTTGCACCCTTGAATCCCTCTCAGAATCAGCTTTCATTAATCAGCACCGTTTTTAAAAATTGTTTTAATTTTTAAAAAATTGCCACCAACAATTCCCTCCTGGCTCTGCAACTCCCACCTGATGCCTGTGTCCCTCCAGCCCTGGGAAGGGGCTGTACCAAGGGGTGGGAACGGGCATGGGGTGTGGAGAAGGGAAACTGGAGCTGCTTGAGCAGTGAGGAGCAACAGCTGCTCTGTAGTGCAGTCTCCTCTTCGTGGCTGAGAGAGGAGGTGTTTTGCTGGGGAGCAGAGTTAAGTGTCCACAGCCAACCAGTGTGAAATACCCACCCCATGGCAACAGGTTGTGAGGGGGGCATTAATCCCAGATCCCAGATCTGCAGATGGGTAAATCGAGGCACAAAGTGTTTAATGCTCGCTGGTGGTAGAGGATGGGGAGGACAAGGGGAACTGTTCCAAAACTGCTGAAATGAGTTTCCAAATGCCTTCAGCTTTGCTCTGTCCCTTAGGCAATGCTTGAAGAGCTTTGTGGAAGGCAGTTTGCAACAAAAGCAGAGAGACTGTGCTCAAACAGGCCAGCAGGAAACCAGCACAGAGATGCAGGAGTGTGGCAGAGATTAAATGAAAGAGAAAAGGAATGGGAAAGGGGAAAGGAAAACAGAGAGAAGGTAAAAGATACTAAGAAAAAAGAGAATAATGAAATGAGAAAAAAGGTGAGAATAAGGAGAAGAGAGGGAGGGAAGCGAGGAAGCCCCTTTGCATCTCCTGAAGCAGACAGGTGCCAAGGGCCGTGATCCCTCTCTCCTGCCCTGGATCACACATCTGCACCTGTGTCCCAGCATGTTCCCTGCCCCACAGAAGTGCTGGCTGCCCTGCCCACCCCAGAGCTAAGCCTGGCAGCTGTCAGAGGGGCTGGATGGCCAAGCCCTGGCCTGGCTCTTGCTGCTCACACAGAGCAGCCGGGAGAGGGTGGCAGGTGAGCGAGGCACAGTCACTGCTACAACAGATGGTGGAGGCATGACATTACATGGCAGGGCTATTATTTATTGAGTGCTCGTGTTTGTCATGGCTGAAGATGACATCTTATTAAAGAGTCATGACACTGGGAGATTTTTTTAAGCCTAGGGGCCAAGAAGGCTAATGAACAGGGATAGCTCCAGGAATAGACGGAGGGAAGTGCTGTTTTCAGGTCACAGGCAAAGCTGACTAATGTTTCACTGACCTGATTTCTGGGTGATTTCCAGGCTCATCTTGCTCCTGCTGATTAGGGATGAATGCTTCTTGCCATGGTCTGACAGTGCTGGCTCAGGGGTAAGCTGCTCTCTCAAGAGACCCTGTGGCAAGGGAGAGGAAAGGCAGAGATGTGTCATGAGAAAGCTCCCACCCACAGGCAGCCAAACACCAGCACTCCTGCTATCACGGGGATGTGGTGGGCAATGGCTTTTGGACAGGTTTCCCCAAATCTCACCTTGCAGGAGGTTTGGAGGAGGGCTCTCAGAGACCACAGGCAATGGCTGGGGGAGGGTGGGAATCAGGACCCAGCTTGTCACTGTGGCACCTTCACTCCTGTGTGATGCTTGTCAGGACAACTAGACCAACAGGGCAGCCCGGCTCATTTTGGCCCTCTCAGCCTGCCCTGGCACCAGCTCTGCAAGGCTTGCCCTCCTTAGCCTGAAACCAGAGCTGTCTCCCTGCAGCTCCCATGCACTGGCTCCTTATCGCTGACCCTCTCTGTCAGTGCAGATGCTTGACTAATGTTCCCTTGTAAAATGTTGTGTTAAGCACATTCCAGGCGCTGACATTAAATACTTGGGCCAGGGCAGCGCTCACCCTCCGGCGGGCGCAGCGCTGAGCCAGCCCCAGCCACACGCCGCTGCTGCCGCAGCCAAATTTGCTTTTTTCTGCCCCGTCCCCACCTCCCCCTGCCCCCCCTCCGGCACAGCCAGCGTGGGCAGGGGGGGAAGGAGGCAGCGGGCAGGACCGCGGCTGTCTGGCAGATGAAATAATAATTACCCCAGCAGCCTCCGGCCTCCCTCGCATTCCTCTGTGCTAACAGCTCGGCTTATTTTGTTTTCATCCGCAAATATTGACTCGTCGGGTTCTTTTCACCTCGTGCCTATTAAAAAGGCATTGCTCAGAGTATTGTTATTGAATTTGTTCTGCAGCTGCGAGAAGCACCCAGCAGCTTGAAGGAATTCACCCACACCGTTAGCGCAGGCCCTGAGAGATGTGTGCCCTCAAACCCCTCCAACACTGCTTTGCCTGCTGCTCTCCGAGAGACAGGACCTGGGTCTGGCTCATGAAGGATTCTATCCAGCCTTTCCTCCAAGGGGGAGATCAGAATGGTGCTGGGGATGAGGCAGAACTATGATCTGCTCCTGGGGGATGCTGCTTTGCTGCACTGTGCCTCAGTTTCCCTGGTCAGCCTTGTGATTCCTGACCATTTTCGTAGTGGGCTGGGAGTGTTAATTATAGACATGCGATTTAACAGCCTGACCTTTTGTTGCTGCAATTCGTCCTTCAATATTCACTTCAGCTTGAAGATGTGGGAGTTGTTTCCAGATGCCTTAACCTGGCTGGAGCAATAGCCAGAAAAATAAATCCCTTCATTTCTCACTGAGCTGAATTGTCTGGGTAATTAGTGAGCGTGACAGCAATGCTCACACAGCTCCAGCGTGAGAGTTTGGGATCGTGGCTGGGGGGGATGTTGATGCCTCTCCCCCCTGCAGGGGGTGTTTGGGGTGAGGGACAGGGATGGACAGTGTCTCCCCACTTTCCCCACAGTGTTCAGCCAAGAGCAGGGGCAGCAGGAGAGCAGCCTGCTCGTGAGGAAAGCCCCTGTTTCGGCAGCTGTGCTCAGCTTTGGCATCTCTCCCAGAATAAAACTGACTGGCAGCACATTCCCAGGGACTGCCCTCTGTCCCCAGCCCTCCCTCCAGGGGAAATCCCAGGGATGCCAGCACTCTGTGGGTGGATCTCACCTGATTCCCAAATGGGAATAGGGATTGAGACAGGTGAGAAAGCTTGAAGCATCAGAGGGCACCCTGAGGTGGGTGACCTCTCCCTGTCACCTGGGAGTGTCCCAATGGACCCTTCTCCATCAGGGGTCTGACAGATGCTTGTTCCTGTGGGTGGACTGGGCTGTGGTGACCCTTGTGATCCTCTATGTCCACATCTATGGCAGGATCCTTTGCTCAGCTTCTCCACCCTTCTAACCTCCCTCCACATGCCTTTTTAACCTCTTCCAGCATGAAAAGAGCCAGCAGGTGAAATCCCAGCTCACCAACCCTGCCTGCACCTCAAGGACAGCCACCAGCCAGGTGTGGGACATCGAGAAAAGCTCTGACCCTGTGGTGGAGGGATGCTCTTTCCGGGGGAGGGACGGATGGTGTGTGGCACATGATCCCAAACTCCCTGCACTGAGCAGGTTGGCTCCTGCCTCGTGACCAGCCTGCAAAGAGGAACGCGCTGCCTCCTTCTCCCAGCGCCTGTTTGTGGAAAGCAAATGTCAGCGTTGTCATGCCCAAGTGTTTATTTTGGAAACAGCCAGGGGCCTGGCCAGCAGGCACGGGGGACATGATCCTCCTTCATGGCAAGGAGGATCAGCCACCCGGCAGCAGCTCCTACCGCGCCCCACCGAGGATGTGGCTTGGCCAGAGGGCTCCTTTCTCCTGCCTTTGGCCTGCACCACATCAGGTCTGTCATAGGTACTGAGCAGGCTCAGGGAGGGCATCATGCTGGGCCCTGGTGGTGGCCACAGCCCGGGGAACACAGACCTGCCTGCGGGTACCACTGAGCCTCGGGGTGACCCGTAAGGGCGCTGGCTCTGGCTGACACCCAGGGTCATTCCAGGCATAGCAGCTCCATGTCCCTGCCCGGGGTGCAAAGAAAATCATCTCTGAGAAGTGTCCTGTTCTCCTGACCTTTGCTCTCCAAATATTTAGGATCCCACAGAGCAGAGTCACAGGCCTTGTTCGGCTTCAATGTGCTGCCATTTGCCTCCTGTCTCAGCTGTCCCCAGTAATTCATCTCTGGCTTGCTGATCTGGGGATGTGGAAGATCCTCTAGCACCACCAGGCTTCCCTGAGGTGAGTGCAGGCACCAGAGCATGCTCCCAAGCCCTGTCTGTCCCTTGTTCCCTGCACACTCACATTCCTCCCTTACCACAGGATGATAGTCACCAGGAATTGAGGGGACCATCCATGGAGGGCAGTCCCCTGTCCCTGGCAGGGTTCACTCTTCCCTCCCTGGTTTGCATCTGTCACTACTCCAGCAGTGACAAGGGAGAGCTCCAGCATGGCCAGAGTGAGCAAACCCTGGCAAAGGGTTGGACTTTGCATTAGGGGAGATGCTGGGAAAGTGCATTTGGGTTCTGTGTAACAAGCAGGAGGAGAAAACTGGGATTTACATGAGCCAGCAGTAAACCAGAGAGGCAAGCCCAGACCCCAACACAGCCTGGGATTTTTTGATCAAGGACTGGTGGCTTTGGGCAGGCTCAGACCTGAGCCCTTGGAGGGTCTGAACGTGCTGTCAGAAGGTGGCATAAATTAAGAAGGATGCTCTTCTCTCCTGGGGTAGTTGTGGATTTACTACCCCTGTTTCATGAGTTCCTAGAGGTATCTCTGCCCAGTGGTTTCTTGGACGAAAAACACTGTTTGGAGAGGTCTGAATTGAGGATGGGGACCTTCAGAAGACACTCCAGGAGGAAGAACTTCATTTGGACAGTTACACAACCTCAGTGAGGAGGGAGAGTGCTCAGCTGGCATTCCTTGAGGAAATGGCACTGACATCCTCTGAGCAGTAGGGAGGGTGCAAGGGGAGAAGAGCTCAGGAGGAGGATGCTGAAAGTAGGAGTGACATTTTGAAAGGGGCCATAGTGGCTATTGAATTTTCTTTGCTCTGACCATAGGTACAGCTTATTGTACATCCCAAAATCCCAGGCCTGGCTGTTTTGGTTGAACATCCCCTTCTTCCACAGAGGACTTTCCTATTCATAGCTGACACAGTAAAAGAATAGGGATTACTTAACCACAGAAGAGTCAGTGCTTTCTATGAGACAGAGCCATAAAGGATGTGCCCATCAGAGACCACTGAGCCAGAAGTCCCAGACAGACCCTGCTGTTCAGAACTCCCTTTGCTACTACTTGCCATGGTTTGGGTGTTTTGATGATGACAAAACACCCAAATCTCAGCCTTCATGGTTTTACGAGATAAAAATTTGTGATGCTTCATAGACAAAAAGGTATTTTTAAAAGCTCTTTTAAAATGACAATTTATGAAACTAAATTATCACTACTTATATTTCATACTTCTTTTCAAACTAGAGGTGATTTTTCAGTGTTCTGTTTGAAATTTTGATAGTAATTCTTTTATTGGCCAGACACTACATTTTCCTACCAAAAACTGTATTTATGATGGTTTCCAAAAATAACAATTTCAACACAAAATACCAATGAAATATCACAAAAAAAGGTGTCAGTTTCAAATAATGTGAAAAAAAAGTGAATTTTTTTTCTTTTTCAGATGGATTTGTTTTCTTGAGAGATGATGTTATTTTTTTGAGAGAAAAGAAACCCCAAGCGATCGCAGCAACACAGCTTAGATTTTCAGCAGATGCAAGTCAGGACATCCCCACAGGGGCTGGCACTGTGTTGCATGGAGGGAAGATTTAGTCCCATGTATTTATGTGATGTCCTCACCCTTCTCCATTTGCTGCTGAAACCACTGGTAGCACTCCTGCCTGCACCAACAGGGCTGCAACTGAATGCTGTAGAGCAAAAACCCCTATGGAGATAGAGAGAAAATCATAAGTAAATGAAAAATGGAAGTTGAAAGGTGAGGTTTGAGGAGAGGAAGTGACTCATGGGTTGGGAATGAGGGATAGGGTCTTGGGGAGGCTCGGCAGCTCGAGCTTCAGTGACCCCCGACTGCGAGGAGTCGTGGGGAGGACGGAGGAGAGGCCAAGCATGGAGCAATGAAACGAACAGGCGAGCCCAGGGAGAGCTGTGAAACCCTGGAAGACAAGTCCATGGCGGTCATGCAGAAAGGGGAGGAATACCCAGCCTTTCCAGACTGTCTGAGATGTTTATCCTTCTCTCTGCTTTGAGTGGGGGCTGCGTGAGACACGCCGAGGTAGAGACTCGAGGGAAGCCAGGAAAGCTGATGCATCTACAGCAATGGCTTAAAGCTGTGTTCAAACTCCTGACTCTGCATCTGCTGTGCTGTGTGGGGAAAGAGGCAGCATTTCCCGTGCCACTGTAGCATACAGGAATGGGGCTATGTTTGAAATGTGTTTGAAATAGTTTGGATATCCTCAAATGAGCCCTCTGAGCTCCTTCCGCAAAAGTCTTCACGTGTGAGCAGTCAGGGCTGGGTGAGTTGGTGAAGGACGTGTGGGTGCAGTGGTGGCACACAGGTACCACATCAAGCAATGTAAATGTGGGGGGAGTTAGGGCTCCTTTCCCCACCACCCTCCAGGAAATCTGTGTCTATGTGTAGTGGGGTTTTTGGTGTATTTGCATCTGGTTGTAAAATAACCTATTAGGATGCCTGCTGTGCCTTAGTTGATGGTGCCTGAAATATTGCAAAGACCTTGTGCCCACAAAACGGGGCTGGCTCAGGATTCTGAGAGCTTCTTGCAAAGGTGCTGCAGTGGTAGCTGGAGACCAAGCTGTGTGCTCACCCACTGGGGTCCTCTGCCTGCTCTAACCCCACCTCCCAGCTGCCTGCACCCTCCTGTCCCACTCCCCTGGCTTCCGTGGCATCCTCATAGCTCTGAGATCACACAGAGGGCAAGTGCCAACAGGCATCCTTGGTCTCTGTCTTTGGAAACACTGAGCTGTTCTTGGCTTCGTTAGAGCCTGATCTGCATGGAAGGGAAATACTTGGCTCTAATTGACTTAGTCTGGGCATGGTTTTCAGAGGGACACAATGCTTACCAGGGAGTTATGGAGCAAAGTGACTTTTTCCACCTCTCAGGGGAAGGAACTATATATATATATATACAAACATCTGCTTTTGCAGGCAAAAAAGCTCTTCATTTCACCCCACCATAGTGAAAACAGACTTTAAGCTATGACAGCAGTTTATGTCATTTATTCTATGAACATCCAGATACATCTCTGCCATTCATGCATGCTTTGAGTGAAGTATTTCTAGGGACAAAGCAGGCTGGAGATGCTGCTTTTTCAAGAGAATGCAGCAGTTGCCTGGAAACCCTACTGGTTTCTGAGTTGCCATGTACTAGGACACTAAAAAGATTTAATTCAGGGTGTGTTCCCTCAGAGGTATATAAGACATCCTCAAGGAAAAGGAGCTGAAGGGGATCTCTTGGTCCTTCAACGTCTGTATCCGATCATCGCTTCTGGGGACAGAGAATGAAGAATCCTGTTATTTGGAACATGGAATTATCACTCCAGCTATTGCAGCATGGAGGTGCTCTATTTCTCACATTTTAGCACACATGCAAAAAAGCAGATTTTAATGATTTCCTCTGGGTGGAAAGTCCCAGAAATACCACACAGAACCTACCAAAGCCCTGGCTGGGCTTCCACTGTCATGGAGTGGTTTCCATGCTCACATCCAAAAGGCTTGTGGCCAAGCCAGTTTAGACTCAGCATGTGATGGAGCTCAGCATGGAGAGAGTCAGTCAAGGTATGCTCGACACTTCCCATTTCTTCTGATAAATCTGCAGCACTCATGAACTAAAACTGAGCTCCTGCAAACTGTCTAATGGAATTTCTCTCTTGCCAGCACTCTTCTCTCTTCTCTCTAGGCCAGCACTTGGATGAGGCTTGGCAGAATTTTCACTGTGGATTCTACTGGGCATAGTACTGGAGACTTTAATTGTTGTAGGAGTTGGCTTGGAGTCCTCTATTTCTTGAATGCTGCTGAGACAAATATTCTGGCTAAGGAATCAACCCAGGCACCCACTAACTTGGAGGCAGCATGTAGGGCCAAGTATTGCTGTGGAGCACTGTGCAATCCTGTTGCATTCAGCCTGGCTGTGCCCTTCCAGAGAGCCAGTAGGTGCCATCACTTTGGATGCTTAAAGATCATTTGAAGAACCCAAACCCTGCAAAACAGCACTGCTCTGGAGCCAGGAAAGCAGTGCCCTTGATGCCATTTATCAGAGCTTGGTGGCCACCCTGTGTGTGTGTGTGTCAGCCATATGTTGTCACAACAGGTCTCTAACACACAACATCCTTATGTCCAGATTGGAGAGACATGAATTTGAAAGGTGGACTATTTGGTGGGTAAGGAACTGGCTGGATTGCAGCCAGAGAGCTGCAGTCAATGGCTCCATGTCCAGGTGGAGGCCGGTGACAAGCGCTGTCCCTCACAGCTGTGTCTTGGGACTGGCACTCTTAAATATTTCCATCAATGGCATCAAGCTCCATCTCCCACAGACTGTGGGATCAAGGACACCCTCAGCAAATCTGCAGGTGACACCGAGCTGAGTGGTACAGGTGGCACTCCTGAAGGATGGGATGTCACCCAGAGGGAACTGGAGAAGTGGGCCCATGGGAAACTCACAAACTTCAAGAAGTCCAAGTGCCAGGTGCTGGTCACTGGGCAATCTGGGCAATCCCAGACATGGGTGTGGACTGGGAGAAGGTGTCACTGAGAGCAGCCCTGTGGAGAAGAACTTGGGGGATCTAGTGGATGAAAGGCTGGACATGCACACAGCACAGAAGAACAACCAAATCCTGGGCTGCATTGTGGCCAGAGGGTCAAGGGAGGGGATTCTCCTGCTCTGCTCTGCCCTTGTGAGGCCCCACCTGGAGCACTGCATCCAGCTCTGGACCCCACAACATGAGAAAGTCTTGGACCTGCTGAAGTGGCTCCAAAGGGGCCATAAATGTGATCAAAGGGATGGAGCAGCTCTCCTGTGGAGACAGGCAAGAGAGATGGGGTTGTTGGGCCTTGAAGATAGGAGGCTTCAGGAATAACTCATTGCAGCTTTCAGTACTTGAAGGGAGCTTATAAAACAGAGGGTGAGTGACTTTTTACACAGGAGAAGGGGCAATGGTTTTAAACTAGAAGATATTTAGATTAGGCACTGGGCAGAAATTCTTTGTTGTGAGGGTGGTGAGGCCCTGGCACAGGCTGCCCAGAGAAGCTGTGGATTCCCCATTCCTGGCAGTGTTCAAGGCCAGGTTGGATTGGGCTTGGAGCAACCTGGTCCAGTGGAAGGTGTCCCTGCCCATGGCAGGGCGTTGGAACTAGGTGATCCTTAAGGTCCCTTCCAACCCAAGCCATTCTATGATTCTGTGAGTCTAGGATTCCGTGATTCTAGGATTCCAGGATTTGATTCCAGGCCCCACCCCTTAACAACAGGTCCTGCCTAGTGACAACAATCCCAGCCCAAGACCCCTCTCCAATATAAACCCCTCTTCCCACAGCAGGCTCAGCTTTGCAGCGGGAGGTGCTGAGCAGGGGTGAGAATAGGGGGATGTGCCAGCTTGGAGGGGGAGAATAGGACATTTGGGTTGCCAGCAAACCTCGTGCAAGTTTTTTTTTTTTTTCCCTGCTTGTCCTCCAGTTAGGCAGGCAATCTCACTCTGCTGCTTGGAAAGTGATCTCTGGAATATTCACCAGGGGTGGATTTGTTGATTGTAAAATTAAGGGAGGCTTTGGAATTAGGGGTTCTGACCTCTGATTTAGCTCTTTCTGAGGCTATGACTGCAGGTTGGTCTTTCAGCTGGAAAGAAAAAAATTTGCGCTAGCAAGTAACAATAAACGAGCTTAATATAGGTTTGTTATGCCTCTATTAGAAAGACTTTAAATGTGTAGCCCTAATTGGAGAGAGCACCAGGTTAAAACTCAGTAAGGTTTTTTTAAAAAAAAAAATTCCTAGAGAAAAAAGTGTTTTACTTTCTGAATCTATTTTTGATGCAATGAAAAAGCATGAGCTGAACTTTAAGTGGCATTTCCTCTTTTTCTATACTAAAATGGTAGGGAATAGGTAAAGGAGCTGGAGGGAGAGAAAAAAATGATTTAAAAAGATGAGCCCCTTTCTCCTAGTCTTTTTGATAAAAGCATTTCTAAAACATTTTTAGAAAACAATCATTGTTTCTTCTTGAAGTACATGGGTTGGAAAGAGCTGCATTGTGGTGGAATGAGCCTTTCACTTTTGAAAAGAAACTTTGTCAAAATATCTATAGTTTAACTGAAGGCTTTTAAATTACAGTCAGCTTGAATGCTCAGAATTCCTTCCATTATCTTCTGAGAACTCTGACATCTGTGTATATATATATATATATAAATATATATTTTTTTTTTTTTTTTTTTTAAGGCATAGCAGTTGAGAGCTACTGCTGAAGAGACATTCCTTTATTTTCTGATGATCCTCCAAACCTGCCTATGCTTTAAGTCAATGATGGAATAATTGTAGTCTGGATAAAGCTTTTAGTGCTGAGCATGAAAAAATAAGCAACGGGAATGGGGCTAATTTGTCTCTCCCCTTGGAGAAGGAAGACTCTTGTGGCCCAGTTGCCATAGTGTCAGCCAGAACTGATTTGCAAATGAACGGTCTGAAACTCTAGATGAGCCTATGGCTGCTCCAAGAGTTCATCCCGTAATTTTCTCTGTTCTTTTGTCTGTTTTACTGCTCAGGGGTATGGCCAGGTGCCAGCAATATGACAGCAAGGGGTGAACACTGCCAGCAAATCCATTTTGGGCTTAGCTATGAGTATCCCAGGTGAAAAGTGTTAGCAAGCTTAGTCTGACTGAAGTGTCAGTCTCCATCTCAGGAGGTGACTCTACCTGGGATGTCATTTGAGGAGGGGAAGGATCTGCCCTGGATTCTTCTAACCCTTTGCAGTGGGATGTTGCCCTCAGCTTTTGAGCCTCTGTCACCAGGGCAGTCCATGCTCCACGTACCCACCAGGATTTGCTTCAGAAAGATGTTCTTGATGGATGGAGTTGGATGGTTGGGGTATGGAGGGAGAAGAACATTTTTGCCATTTGTGATGAGTCTCTGTTTTGCCTTCTGCCCAGGTTCCCTGATGTGCCAGCAGCTGGAATTGGTGGTCAATCAGGACAGCAGTGCCTGGTTATAAACTTCACTTGGATTGTAAGGTAAGGACAAGCTTTGTTCCACAGGAAGAAGCTCCACCAGCTATGCAGCCACCTTGTCCTCGTGTGTCACCATCTGCTGTGGGCTCACAGGTGAGAATTATTTGCTTTTCTTGGAGAGATGAGTTTAAAGGTGAAGCTGATTGTCGTCATATGTTTATTGCTATTGGTTTATTTTACCCATGTGGAGTTTATTGCAGTGTTATCCTATTCATGTCTATTCACAATTCCCCTTTGGTGTTTCAAAAATTCCTTCTGGCTAAGTTCTTTGTGGTGCTGCTTAGGGCAACTTTGTCCATTTCTGATGAGTAGTGATCCTCTTCTAGGTTTGAGGACTGAGATGTGACATGGATGGCAGTTCCTTTGATTTATATTGTCAAAGGGAAGGTTAAAAAGTTGATGTATGTTTTGTAAACAGAATCTGATGGCAATGTGGATTTTTTTTTTCTGAAAATAAATGTTCTTTTGTTTTGCTACATTGCACAAAGCTCTTAAGATCAGTCTTTGGAAGCCTTCTGAAGATGAGGGGCTGGATGTGTTTGTGCTGTCAGCTGCCACATGTGGTAGAGCAGGCTGGTGGGGGGGGAGAAGGTCACCTGCAGAATCTGAGGTTCCACAATGAGCAAACCAACTGAACCCCACATGAGAGTCTGTGATTTGCTTGCAAAGATCCAGAGTAGCAGAAGGAGCATTTCATAGGATGTGAGCCTGCTTTTCAAGTCTCATTTTTTCAGTTTTTTATATCCAAACATGCTGTTTTAGGACAAGTGGATGATTTGCTACAGTTGTTCCCTGTGGGATGGTGAGTGAGCAGTGAAGGGGATCAGGTGTAGCTGGGAGTGTAACCAAATACCAGTCCAACAAACCAGGTCTTTTGGCTCTGTGAAGCCATGTTATACTTATTTATTTTCTTCTTGGGAAAGGATGTTGTGGCATAAGGGATTTCTGGGAATTCTTCCTTCCTCATGGGTTAAACTACAAGTGGAGCAGAAGCTGTGCTCATCTAATATGTCTGTCCATGCAGCTCCACCCAGAGCCTTCACAGGCTCTTCCCTGCATGTGAAACCAAGTCCTGGGACTGAGCAGTGTCTAATGGCACCACAACAAAATCATTTTCAAACTGAAGCTGCTAAAAGATGCAATGAATAAATCTGTTCCTCCTCTTAGCTTCATGTTCTGCTGAGATATCCTGTAATATCCTCACTCAGATGTTTGTCAGTGTCTCTGGACAAGGCATTGGACTTTTTTCTTTTTGATAAAGAGTGAAGATACATCAGTGGTACTGAGCAGACCTGGAAGAAATCTGGGAATGATATAGTTTCTGGGNTTTTAATTTTTTTTTTGGGTTTGTTTGTTTTTGGTTTTCCCCTGGGTGACTTGCCTCCTTGAATAACTGAGGGTCGAGATAAGTCTTTTCAACTTTATATTGAGTTTTTGGATGGTTTTGGGTATCATTTAACCCTGTAAATATATAAAATAGGTATTTATATGTTAGCAGGTTTCATATTAGTAGAGAGACAGTAATCCTAACAAATCCCTTTTCTTTCAGTTAGTAGGCAATATACAGACTAAAATCCTCACTGGTTTGGAGGAAAAAATCCTGCAGGTATTTCCTGACCTTGGTTTATGTCCTGGTGTTGTTACCAGTCAGTGGTACAATCAAAGAGCTTCATTACAACAGCTGAAACCAGAGTCTCTAAAATGTGGAGTGGCATGTTTGACCTGGTGTTAATTGTACTTGTCAGTGGTCTTTAAGTGGCAGAGTGAGGGCAGATAGCTTTCCTCAACCAAGATTCTGCAGCAGAACAGGATGTGGCTTTCATAAAGGGAATTCCTGTATCTGGCAGCATCAGCTTCAGATCCTGGAAACCAGCACCGACAAAAATGGACAATCCTGGGGTTTGCTGGGATGCTGGAAAGCAGCAGCAGATCAGGTGTTGTGAGAGCTGGGGGAGGAGGGGGTTTGAGCACCAACCTGAGGCACTTGGCTTGGAAGCAGGAAAGCTGAGATGATGCCTTGTTCTTAGGCAGGATGTCTTCTGCTGGGAGTGGGGTCAGCTGCTTCACAATCTCTCGACCTGCTCTCTCTGACATGTGAGCTCCAGGTTGTATCCTGGAAATGTGCAACTTAAACTGCAAGACTGTTTCTGATCTTTTTCCTGAAATGTAAGAAAATTCTGCTGTAATAAAGGAAAATAAGGGTTTTATGAGCAATGAATCCAGTGCAATCATGGTTCAACCTTTACTCTCATGTGTTTTTTTTCCAAAATGCATTCACCTTGCCCTGGTGTCCTAATGATTCTCTGGGCAGCAGTGTGCATGAGATGCATCTGGTTCTGAGCTCTTTGTGGGGTTTAGCTGATCATATTTCTGTGTTTGTGGGACAGTTAAACAGTTTTTGCTTCCTTTGTCTTGATGGACATAAACTAGACTTTCTTTTTCTCCTTTGTTTCTGCCCCTTCCCTACCCAATTCACAGCAGCTTTATTTTTTAAGTTCAGTAGTCTAATCAAGGGGTATAAAAAGTGGGAGAATGGCTTTGACCTTTTTACAGGGATGGAGAAATCAACAATCAGTGCACCACTATCTTTGGAGTTAGGTCTTGAGGTTAAGAGAAGAAAGTTAAATATTTACATCTCAGAACGATGAAATTAATATTACTTTTTCAGTATGTGGACTGCTATTGCCGGGAGGAAACACAATTATTAATCTCCTTTGGGGGTGTGTGAATAAAACCAGCACCTGACTACTAGATCTATATTCGAAGTAGAATTCAAGCATGTTCCTATTTTATTTCAATAATGAGGAGCAAGCTGCACAGAGAAATCTGGAAGCTACTGGGCTCAATGCACAGGTAGCTGAGTTAAATTCTTTTCTAGCTGTTACCTTGGAGGGTCTTGCTGACCCCTCCACATCTCTGAAATGCAGCACACAAACCAGAGGACTTTGCAGTAACGTGGGGGGCAGATTCCTGTAGTAGCTACTCTATTAATCTGCATGTGTTAGCAACCCAAAACCAGAGATCAGGGGAATTACAGGGCCTCATTCAGGTCTGTTCCTGTCTGGAAAAATGAATTTGGTCTTGTGGGGACTAATATCAGTTCATGTGTGAGGGTCTCTCACTGTTGAGCTGGGTGAGCAGCTGGCTGCAGTTTGCTTGAGCTGCCTGGGTTTCCTTTTAGATTCCTTGTCTAAGGTTTTGTCTTCATTCTGGAGTCTTGTCACATATTTTGCAAGTCAATAATAAAGCTTGTAAGAAAAGGTATATTGGGAGAAGGAACATGCTGTACAAGCCTGGATCTTGTATTATTTCTGACTCTTCTGTGGTCCCATGGCAACTGCTGGCCAACAGATAGGACTCTGTAGCTGCTCCAGTGTCACAGAATGAGCTGGGCCTTTCATTTGGCTTGTCTTGAGTTTCAGGGGAGTAGATGTTTACCCTGTGTTTGCTCTGCACCCCATGTATAACTTGAAGTTCTCCTAGGTGCCTTGTGACCACAAGCTTTTCCTGAAAAATGGAATAGGACACCTTTTTGGCTGCCTCTAAGCCATGGAAATTTTGCTGAGATTTTTCTGTGAAAAAGGAACAATACAATCTCAACATAGAAGTTAATTATAGCTATGGAAATTTTCCTTAAAGACTTTCTGATGTGAGGCTGGTATTGCTTTTCAGCAGGATAGAACACTCAGAAATGCCACTTCTAATGAAAAATGCTTTAGTGGCAAATACTTTCCACAGTGCAATGGTTATTCTTGGGTTTGTCTGAAGCACATTGAACCTCTGTATTTCTTTGTGGCGTTGCATAACATGGTTTGGCTCTGCCTTTTCACTCTTGCTCAAGTGCAGTGCTGCTCTAGGTGAGGTGGGTGCCAGAGAAGTCATGGGAACTGAATATGGTAATGTTGTGCTCGGGCTGTGTTTTGTGTTGAGCTGCTGTATGGAGTAAGACAGTTCTGAGCCTTGGACTCAGGGATATTTGCTTCTGTTACCTTGGCCCCTCTGAAATCATATTCCTTATTCTCATCTCTGTCTTAAACTCCATCTAGATCGAGCTACTCCTGATATACCTTGGTTTAAATAGGTGATAATTCTCCTAAGATTTGATCCTGTAGGCTGGTTGCCAGGGAAAGACTGCCTCGGATGTAAGCAACAGGTCTTGTCTTACACAGATACAAACCTAAAGCAGGGTTCTGGCAACAGAACACTTTTTTTTTTCCCTCTGTAATGATGATGTTATTGAGGAGAGGGCAGAAATTTTCATACAGCTGAGGTATCCCATCTGTTCTTATCCAGTTCAACCTCTGAACAGTCCAAACACTACTTCATTTGCTGGAAACTTGCTGATTTCCCTATCTTTTCTGGAAATCTCTGCAGCTATGAATAAGGAAGGCTTCTGCTGCCTTGGGAGGTGTGAAGCAAGTGGCCAGCATGGGACATGGTATCAAGTTGCCACTGGAACTAATAAAAGGACTGATAATCTTGTCATGTTTTTGAATACTCAGGCAACTTCTATGGCCTTAATACAGAGAGGAGGAGGGGAAGGGAATGAAGAAGGCGCTGGCCATAAGTAAGTTCACCTGCTAAATAAAAGAACTCAAGGGTTTTGTAGGTCACTATGATGCTCTCTTTGGGCTCTCATGGCACAGTGGGAATTTAGAGGCTGTGGCCAGAGCTGGCACAACTCCTCCAGCACTGTGCTGTGCCTTTGCTACACTAGAGGTGGGGAGGTGGTGGGATTCTGCCATTTGGTGCCATGATGACTGTTAGTACAAGTGGGGTCAAAGGGGGTCAGATACAGAGATGAAGGAGAAGCTCAGCAGTGGCTGTTGATCATGCAAATCTTTACTGCATAGGAGATTGTTCAGAGATTCTGCACTCAGATGGAGCTTTGCTCTTTAGTGCTGGGGTGCCTAAAGTCTGGGTTCTGCTACTGCACTGAGGCAGCCCCTTTTTGGCAAAGTGAGACCATCACAAGGGTGGGGTTTGGTTCACAGATGAGTCTCTCATGTCTGCATCTCCTGGAGGACCTCTAGATGTGCTCTAGGTGTGTCTAGGATCACTGTAATGGCACTGAGCAAGGGTGTTGAGAGCCATCCTCTTCCTCTGAGCATCTTAGTGGCTGGACATGTATGTGAGTGACCTGGGGTTCCGATGGCCTGTGGCTTCTACTTCCAATACAACTCTTCCATGTTAACTAGTCATTGGATAACTAGTTTTGGATCCAAAATAAATGTTTAGCCCTAGAATCAGAGCTCAGCATTTTTCAGACCACAGTACAAAATCTGGGCCTGTTTGCTTTTCTCTTCTGGGCCCTGTGAGTCTGGTGTGGCAGCATGGTCTGAGGGAACCTTTCACTTCTGGAGGGTGTGGATGGAGAGTACAGGCTTCAGTCCCTCCTGGCTCTGCAGGTGAGGGTGTCTGTCACCAAGTGTCTGTGCAGAGCCTGGGATGCCTCTCTTTCTGCTGAGCTTTGGGGGAAAAAAAAGGAGTTTATCCATGCCTGAAGAATTGTGTCAAGTTCCTACTGCAGGAACAAATTAAGGGTGAATCCACCAGTTGGAGGCCTGTTGTGGCAGAGGCTTCTGTTTACTGCCTGAAAAGTTATAGACTCAGCAACATGAGTTATGGAGCCTTCTCTAGCACCCATAAATCTTGGAGGAGAATCAGAGTCTTCAACCATGTACCCACCCAGGCTAATACCATTTCTTGCAGCTGGAATTAATCATGGCATTAGGCAAACAACGGGGGTTCATTAGGACCAAAGGTGACTTTAATTTAATTGAAATATAACTTGGCAAGTAAAGAGGCGATCCAGTTCACAACACCTAATGGGAGGTCTGGGTTATATATGGAAAAGTTAATGGCCGTAAAAATATCCAAACAACATATTTGTGCACGTGTTCCAGTAAAAGTCTGAGCCAACTACTTTTTAATAGTTTGGGTTTTCAGATGTATATATTCATGTTCTTAAAATAAGAATAAGACTATATGAGTGAGCACAGCATAGAAATATGAGGTGGGTGAGGGCATGGGGGAGAGGAGCCTCATGGTCAGGACAACATGACAACTTTCCTCCTTGTGCTGGAGGAGGCTGCTGAACATCTTCTGTCCCCAGAGGGTTTGTCTGTGTCATGGATGTTACAGCCTTGCTCTTAGAGGCTGAGGAATAAAGGTTCTTACCTGTTTTTTGTGGCGTTTTGGGTAAAGGCGCCACACAAATGTACCCAAAAACGGATGTTTGGAGTTTTTGGCAGTTTCATGTATTTAGATTTCATACAACTACATGAGCCCAAGAAATAAATGAAATCCCCTTAAATAATGATATTGGCATTCCCTTGTGAATGACCACCCACATCCCCTAAAATAATCATATTTAAACACCAGTTAAATCAGCCTGTAAATCAGTGTGACAACACCGGTCTTTTAACCTTCCCTCCCTCCTGTATAACAGGTCCTCCCATTTCTGCATACACACGGCCTCATAAACTGACTCCTACATAAAATATTATTTATATTTTATTAGGTAAATATATGACAGTATGCACACATCGGTGGGCTGTGACTTCATAGGACCAGCCTGCAGATTTTCTACTATGTAGCTTTATACCTATTTTATTCCCCAGGCTGTTTTCATAGAGAAGGGGCCATCTATATTTTCATGGGCATGAAATCTGTATATCCAGCAATGAATGTGAATCTCTACTTTGGAATGGACCATTGGAAATAAAACTATATACCCATGGATTTTTTTTTTTTTAAATCCCCTTCTCACTGGTGTTTTTCCTTACCCTAAATTGCTCATGAAAGCTCATCTGATGGGGCATGATGGAATATTGTCTTGTAGTTGATTTCTCATGAGCTGGCCAGTGCTGGTAGTGTGATGCCAGCCTTGTGGAAGCTTGTGAGGTGCTTGAATCTTCAGTGCTTGGGTTGAGAACCACAGAAGCATTAAGGTTAGAAAAGACCCTTCAAGGTTGTAGAGTCCAACCTTGCCGGGTTCACCCCTGAGCCATGTCCCTAAGGACCACCTGAACATCTTTGTGTTCTTTGAACACTTCCAGAAACAATGATTTCACCACTTCCCTGGGCAGCCTGTCTTTATGCTTGACCATCCTTCCAGTGAAGAATTTTTTCCCAATATCCAGTGAAAGTAACGAGTCTTAGATGATGGTGGGTTAGAAGTGACTAGTGAAAGAACATTTATGCATGGAAAGAAAAAAAAAAAAGTAAAGGTGGTAGGGGGGAAACAGAAGCAAGATAGAGGACAGAGAAATAAAAGGGTCATGTAGGAGGTTTTAGCTTGGTGTTATCGCTTTGGGCAGGTCACTTGGGATGCTTCCATGCTGGAAGAGACTGCAGGGAGGCACTTGGAGAGTACACAGGCAGGCGCCGGGTAGGAAAAGAATCCATCTCTTGATGGCTCGGCTGAGATTGCCATATGGTTCTGCTTAGATGGTGCCTCTTGGGGTTTGCTCTGTCTTTCGGTGGCCTGTGTGCCTGTTTCTCATTTCAGCAGTTTCTCTGATGGTTTTATCTCCACGTCCTTCGGGTTTTGGACTACTGGGGAAAAGACAGTCTTTTCACTGGCTGACTTGAGCCTTCAGCAGGGCTCACCTTGTAGTCAAGCTGGCTTTAAGCATTTCCTTTTCAGTAAAGCAGCTCTCTCAGAAGTCTTGTGAAACCTACAGTTTGTAAGCAGGAAAAGAAAACTGAGATAAAGTGACAAATGAAAAACTTGCTGCAGACAGGAGATGGTGGACTTCCAAGCCCCAAGGGGAAGAGAGGGAGTGAATGTTCATAGTGAACCCCTTTCATTCTTGCCACAACAGATGAGAGATAGGGAGTAATTTCTGCTCTTATCTCTGGTTTTAGCACGGAAATGTGTCTGCCAGACACCTCCTCCCTGTGCTGGAGCTGTCTCCAAAGGGATCTCCCCAAAAGGGGGAGCTTTTAGCCCACCATATGGTGTGTCCCCTACTGGCTGGCCTGTTTCACTGTGTTGGAGACCCTGCTGGACAAAAAGTGTGTTCTGCACCTTGAGGTTACCCCTAAAACTTGCCCATCCTCACCGATATGGGGGAAATGAGGTGTGAAAGCAGCCACGTTTCACCTTGAAAGCCATGGCTTGGGTTCCTTCTTATCAGACCTCTCCCACCCCTTAAGACTTGGAAAATTTTTCCCCAGAGGAGGTTACTTTTCTGTTACTGCAAGGAAACAGCAGCACAGGGAGGTGAACTGACTTTGAGGTCTCTGTAGGGTCCCACATGACAGCTCTTCCCACGCCTCCTCCTCCTGACATCTGTTAACATCCCTGTCTGTATGGTGCCTCAAAAGGCCAAAATGCCAAAAGAAGTGTGTTTATTTTTAACTGCTGATGGCATATTTGACCTTCCCCAGCACTTTTTGGCACCTGGTGTCTTGACTACCTTCACATGTGTGACCCTACATCTGTGAAGCAACCTTAAAGGACTTGACTTTAGCTGTCAATCAGTGTGTGGGAGCCTGATCCTGTCACCTTTCCGGGCCTGATGCTGCCCATGCCAGCTCTGCCCTTTGTCCCTGTGCCAGCTGGTGCCTGGCACAGCCCCCCTCTGCAGCATGCTGACTCCATGCAGCCTCCGTGCTTGGGGCGTGGTAGAGGGGTGAAAGCAGAAGGACCTGTGCAAAACCTCTGTGATGGGTGTGTTTGTTCAGCACTGTGGTGGCCTGGTGCTGGCTTGGTGCCCTTCAGCTGGGCCAAGAGGCCAGGGAGAGTGAAAGAGAGCCAGCTGGTTCTTAGAAATTTCCTTGGAAGAAATCTAGGTTGGTCTCAACCCTGGTCTGCTCCACCAGAACTCCTTCCTGCTTTGCACTGGAAGTGTGGTTCTCCTCACAGGTATTGCTCTGACCCCTGCAGCCTCCAGGGATAAACCTCCATGGTTTTTCCTGATCCACTGGGCCCATGAGGCTCTAAGAGGCACCACAGCTCAGGCAGGGATGGAGTGAGGAGTGAATTGAATGAAATGCTGAGATGCCAAATGTACCCTGGCTCCTCCAGTGCTTCACCCTCAGCTTTCTGTACAAGGATGGATGTGACTATTGTTGCAGGCTTGTTTCCGTGCACATCTGGGGGCACTGAAGGGTGTTGGGCTCAAGCCCAAGCTCTTGCTCACATTCTGGGGGCTGAGCATGTCTGTCCTCACCCCTTTCTCACTCTCCAGCCTGGACTTGTTACTCATTGAGCAAAGCCAGCAGTGAGGCTGAAAACTGAGGAGTTGATGGGGCTCAATTTGCTTTTCTGGGCTTCTGTGCAAAGTAGCATTTGTCAGGAGGTAAAGGAGGTAAACTAGTTCCTAATTAGTCTGCACAAAGGGTCTAATGCTATAAATGTGGAGTGAGCACTATAAATCCAGCTTTGAGCTGGCTGCATGGTAATTTCCCTGTATAGACAAGCCTCAAGTCACAATTCATTATGGCTCTGCTTCATAGACCCTCCGATGTTGTGCTTCCCCTTTGCTGAGGGCAGATTGTCAAGCTGTGACCCTGCCTTAGTTAATTAACCTTCAAATGGGATTTATTTTCCCTTAGTTACTTGTGCGTGCACACATTTGGTAACAATGACTGTCCGCTTTCCTCGCTCTCGCTAAAAGGGGAGCAAGTCATTTGTTACAGTGTTTTACCAGGGGTAAAAAAATAAAATTAAAGAAAAAAAAAATCCAGGCCTCAACTTTCAGGGAAAATTGATAGCTTTATGCCAGAAAGAGACAGTTCCATCACAGCCACTTCTTCAGCTGTCTGCAAATATTTGAAACCCTGAGATATTTAATGTTTTTCAGATGGCGATAAATCTGCAATAGTGTGGGCTCGCTCGAGCTTAGTGAGAGATGAAGTGAGATAGGAGAAAACACATGAGCCAGCACGAGAGAGGTATTGCTGCTCACACTTCTGCTGATGTCAGGACAGGTTTTCAGGACCTTCCAACATACCAGCTGGCTTCTCTTCACCAGGGAAAAATATACACAAATGCGAGCTTCCAGTTCATTTCCCATCCAGTTGTGAGCTAAATGTTTGCTTTTCTTTGTCTTCCCCCCCTCCCCTTTTATTATTTTTGCAATCTGACATTAAAAATATGAACCTACAGCTGGAGGAAAAGAAATGTTACTGGCTGAAAGTTTTTTTTTTTCATCTGTCAAGCCTGAGATATTGCTCAGGGTTTGTTTGTTTAACCTTTTGTTTGCTGTTCAGAACCTTGGTGGCAAGTTGCAGAATGTAATTTGGTTGCAGATGTGTTGGTGTCTCACATTGGGTTTTTTTAAGGAGGAAAGAATAGCCAGATCAACTCCGTGTGCTTTGCTTGCAGCATTGCCTCTGCCTGGGGTAAGCCTTGAATATCTTTCTCTGTTCCTCTGATACACCTGATGTGCCTGGGTGTTGGTCTGCAGGGAGGTGCATGGTCCAGGGGAAGGCTCTGGGATTGGCAGGGACCTTCAGGGCGGGAATGAAGTCTTATCTGCAGCACATCCATCAGGAATGAGTGCTGAGAAGGAACAGGAGAGGATTCTGTCTGGCTTTCAAGATGCTGGGGCTGTGTGTGTCTCACAAGCAGAGCAGAGTGGTGACAAGCTGGGGAAAATATGGTGCGGTGCAGATATTTAACTGAGCAAATTGTTATTATCCTCCAGAAATATGGATGGCAAGCTGCAGCAGAACCTGGTAGCACTGGAGCAGGAGGCCAGCTGTATATTTTCTTATTTATTTTCCTTTGGAAGTATGGAGTAAAACAGTATTGCAGAAAATGCTGCTTAATTTGTTGGGAAGAATCACAGAACAGTCTGCTTCTCTAGGTATCAGCACCTTTCACAGCAAATGAAGGAGTTGTGGGTGATGCCAGGGGGATTGTGTGTTGTGAGCAGCCTGGAGTGGCAGAGGGACTGGGCTGGATCTCAGTTTGGGTTTCTAGCTTTCAGCCTGCCATGGCTAAATCAAATCTCCCCCCACTGCAGCTGCGATTCACTGATGGGTTTTGTCCAACTGTCTGTTCGTGAAGTTTTAAAGAGACAGAAACACCTCAGCAATTTGATTTTGGCAAACAGCTGTGAGCCAAGTGTGGAACAACAACAAAAAAAATCCCTGTAAAAATCAGGGAAAATGCCTGCAAATTTCCACACATTTCACAGAGGCGGTGTGGTCTCGGAGGCAGCAGGGTGGTCTGGATGTTTTAGCTCTGGTGTAGAAAACAGGCGCTCCTGTGCTCAAATGCCAGCTCCACCACTGATGGGCCATTTCGCCTTGGCGAAAGCACTTGACCTTTCCATGTCTTGGTTCCTCTCTTCTTCCCTTTCCCCCTTTTTTACTTCAAAAATGAGAATTAGTGGCCCCAAATCTGGGTGGTGGCCAGTGTGGGCCTGGCACAGCTGGGGAAGGTGGGGCAAAGGTGGCTGCGTTCCCAGGTTTCAAGGGAGGCCAGGAGCTCGGGATGTTCCAGGAATGAAGAGTGTCTTTGACCTCGATGGAGCCCCGACCCTGCAGCACAAGCTGTTAATGCTTAGCTGCCTCCCACCTCCCTGCTCTGCTGAGTATCCTGGGGAAGGGAAGAGGTTTTTCTAGCACCCGGGCAGCCTGGGTTTGGCAAACCAAAGTGCAGTCTCCACACCCTGCTTTTACATATTCATGCCTATCCAAAATGTTCCCTTCTGGGCTGGACTTTCCCAGGCTTCACCTCTGGTCTGTGAGCTCATGAATCATGGGGAAGGAAACTCTTGAAAAGGGTGAAATTTTTTTGGGCAGAGCTGCAGCAGCTAAAATGGTCTAATGCTGTCTGCGAAGGTGGGGTGAAGGGGGAACAGTTGTGGGGAGGCACAGGGGCTTGTTGGGCTATGAGTTTGGGGAAGGGAGATGAGAAAGCAACCCAGGCATCCTGGCTGTCCTCTTTCCTATGCAGTTGCCTCCCCTGCCTGTCTTCTTACTGACAATCCCAATTTCTCTGCTGTTGAATGAATGGAAAAGCTCCAATAGGAATTGATTCAGGCCCTAAATTTTGAGCTCTCTGAGGACATCCAGAGCCTACTGCCAAGTTCAGCAGAGCTTTGTAAAATGTGCATTTCAGTTACTTTTTCTTTTTTCTCTTCTGGTGTTTCAAGAACAGGATTAGGAATTTGGTGAAATAACCTGGGAGAAACAAGAATAATTGGTAGTTCAGGTGTGCCAAAGTTGAGGATAAGTTGAATATTTTTTTCTCCTGCTTGTTGTCCTGCTGGTGCTCATGGCACAAAACCTGCAGCTAAGAAGGACCTGCTGTGCTTAGGATTTTATCCCCTTTCTGCCAGTGAGCATCCCTAAGTGGCTGTTGGCAGAGAGCTGCCAGGCCCTTGAACAATTGTAAATCAAACTGTCCCTCTAGGACAGCTTGAACTTGCATCCAGAGCTGCTTTTGGTATCCCTGAGTTGGAAAGATGTGAGGTGCTCTCTGTCCCTCCTCTCTTATCCTTGCCTTACACCCATTGCAGTTACTGTAGAACAAACAGGGTGTGTGGTGGAGGGAACACTGCTCTTTTTACTGAGACCATCTGAAGTGGAACCACCAACATAATTTAAGGCTTCTGACTTTTTAAAACTTGGGTATTGGTTTGATTCTGGGCTTAACTTTCCCTTCTCCCATTATTCAGCGTAACGGGGACCTAGCCACAAGTCAGGCTGCCTCACTGCAGTGCTGGCTCCTGCCAACTCCCCTGAAAAGTGAATAACTGGAGAGTTACCTAGCAGAACAGTCAAAGAATGCTCCATGTAGCTCTTTTGGAAACAAGTATTATTTGCTTTCCTAGATCCACCCAAATAATGTTGTTTGTTCTGCATAATTGGCTTAAAAAGAACTAACTGTGTATCATCTTAACCCTATGAAAATGTACTGTAAGTAACTATGGAAAGTTCTTGCCTGTTGGATTCAGAGTATGAGCTGCATGACTTGAATTTTAATAATGATCTTTGCTCCATAAAAGTACCTTTTTTGCTGATGAGGAATCCAACACGTGCTTATTTTCCAATTAATGCATTTCCTGGAAATTTCCACTTTCTTGTAGCTTGCTGTTCTAGGGCAGTTAAGCAGAAAGAAATCATGAAGTATTTTGTTGTAAGATGATGTTATTTTTACAGGCTGTAGCCACAATGCTTTTCTTGACGTTTTATGATATGTAATTAGTAGCAATGGGAACCAAAAGGCTTTTCCCAAGGATTGAAATGATTCTAATATGTTTTGTAGCATGTTGTCCGTGCTTTTTATCCTTTCTCTTATTTCTTTGTATTCAGGTCCAACAAAGCACTTAAAGAAAGCACTATGAGAATTCTTTGACAACCCATTTCCCCCTTGCTGTCCCCTAACCCCTATTTGGAAACTGAAGCCTTTGTCAAAAATGAAAATTTTACCAGAAAGTTCCTGCTTTCACTGTGTTTTCTGTGGGAAGTGTTTCCTCCCAGCAGCACTTCAGTAAAGACATGAAAATGGGAGCGGCTCCAGACTTTACTGAGCTGGGGAAGATGTGGAGTTTTGGCCAAGGCACCCCTGGGAGTGGAGTAGTCTCCAGTAGGTAGGAGTTGGGGATCTGATTCTCTTAAGCCTTGGTTTGGGCTGTTTGGGGTTTTCTGAAGAGCACAGGAGTGGGTGGAGCTGGCCTGTAACACCAAGTCCTTCTGTCCCTGGATGGAGTGTAAAAGGCAGTGCTCCTGGTTTGCTATGCATGGGGTTCTAGCACAGAGCTCTGGTTCCCTCAGCAGTGGACTTGGGGATATCTACCATGGGAGGATCCACAGTGCTCCTAGATTGGTGTTTGAGAATGCCATGGAGCCAGGATCCACTTTTTGGCTCCCTTGTAAAGTAGGCAAGGGCTGGCACATCTCTTGTCCTGTAGCCTTGGCTTTCCTCCATGTTTGTTGCAAGAAGAAACAATAGATTTCCAAAGGATGAAAAAAATAATTCTTGAGATGGGGAATTGACTGGAGGTGGTCAGCTCTTGTGTGTAATCACAGGCTTAATTTTCAGTCATGGGGACCCCACTGCTTTGAGGTCTGACTTGCTCCACTCTTTATAGCAGCCTTTAATTCTATCAGGAGATGTTTGCACCTCATCTTGGCCACATTTAAAACCAGTCAGCAGCAAATGTATCTGAATACATGTGACATCTTTCCATTTCCCTTGGGTGTAGGGAAACCTCACTATCTAGTGAGCTTTACAGACTTTTAGCCTGAGAGTTAGGTGTTCTAAAATTCCTTTAAGCTACCAGAGCCCTCTTTCTGGAGAGGAGCACCAAGTGCCAATGCTACTTAAGATGGGAAATACGTGGTTTTGCTCTAGGCATTTAAATGAGTGGCTGAGCCTGGTAGCACTGCTGAAGGAACAAGAACCTTGCACTGGCGAGGCAAAGAGTTTCCATTGAAAGCCTGTCCCACTGTGCTGAACAGCCCCTTCACTATCTCGTGGAGCTGCAGCACTCTGGGGACATTCTCCATATTATAAATGGACTTTGTGGCCTCTCCTGTGCATCCAAGTGAAGCACAAGCAGAGCTGTATGCATATTTTGACAACTTTAACATACCATAGCTGCTTAAGTGTTATGACAATGTTTTGTGATCACAGGTCTCAAGGGATGTTTAATGCTTTGGAACAAGCCAGCCTCTGGCCTGAAGTGTCTCAGGTTAGCTGGGGTTGCACCATTGATGGATTTGACCCTGTGAGTTCAGTGGCTCCAGCAGGCTGTTTGCAAGAGTCAAACTCTGGCAAATGATCGACTCTGAGCTCAGTTGGAAAAGCTTGTGAAATGAAATCACAGTGCTTTGCCCATTAGGCTTGGGATGAAAAGCGAGCCTGAGAGCTGCCAGTGGCTCATATTTCATGTGCAGAGATTTACTTGTATTAGTTAAGACTGCGATGAGTTTGAGAAAGAGAGAGGGAGACAATTTGTAAGCCAACACAGAAATAATACTTCCCTATAGTAAGTGTGTAATGAGAACTGGTGCTTTTATTGGATTGAATAAGTTCAGATTGTTTTTAAGATATACATGTTTTGAACAGTGAACTGTATCACTTGTGATTGACCTCCTGTGTTATTTTTACATCACTTCTTATTTCTCTACATCCTGAGTTTGCTTCTGAGACTTTCATTCCTATTCCTCTGCTCTTTTCTTTTCACACCTCTTCCCTTAATCTTTCCTGCTTTGGCTTTGGAAGTCTGTTTCCTTTTAATGGACATCTAATATTTGTCATAGTGAGTGCACACTTTGCACTAAGCAGGTCTCTAGGACGTGATTGCAGCACATGCAAGCAAACTTGAGCTGGTTTTAATCAGAAAGCAATGTACTCATGGCATCAAAGAGCCCTAAAGAGCTTTGCTTGTGCTGTGGCTTGCAGCAGATACATTAACCACTGTAGCAGTGTCCCTCATTGCCTTGGTGCTTGCTGTGGAGCTCAGGTCATCTGGCAATTAGATCTGGTAGAAAGAGCAAATTAATCTACAATGCTGAGTCTGGCAGAGTCCCCACCACAGCTGCATGCCACAGTCCTGCCTGGTTGCTGACAGATTTCCCTGTAACCTCAAGGTTTTGGCTCTTGAATTTAATGGTTGAGGTCAAGAATTTAATTAAACTTTGGATAGAAGAAAGCTGCCCATCTACTGGATCCCTTCCAGAGCAAGTGAGCTCTCTCACAGTAAGCAAGGGAGGCTATTTCAACTGATTTAATACTCTTTGGCTTTGGGTGTTACTTCCTCTTTGGTATGGGATTTTATTTTTTCCATGCTTTGCATTTGGTGACTAGAGCAAGGTACAGATCCTTCCTGATTCTTTGGGAAATGGTAGCTATATCTCAAAGCAGGGAGCCAGCTGTTGGGCTTGGGCAGGTAATTTCAGACCCACTTTCTGTGAAATCAGGGCCTGGGTGCTTTAATTTTGGCCTGATTTTCTTAATGAGCTGAGCATCTATCTGCCTTCTGAACATCTTCTAGTGCTCCCTCCAGTATTGTTGACCCTTAGCAAGCAGTGGCAATGAGGGTGTAGTATGGTTTATTATTTGCCTGTGCTTCCATTGGACTCAGAAACAGAGGGGAAGACCAGTCTGTGAGCAGGGAAAACCCAACTAACATATCAGCCCTGCCCTAACTCACTTCCAGAGTGAGTAGTGATCCGTCTTCCCCAACTTGCTTTGGGAAACAGGAATGGCTAGGGAATACTGGAGTGAACAAATGTAGAAGTCCAGAGGTTACACTGAATTGTATAGTAAGAGACAGAGATAAGAGAGAAATTAATAAATATATATGTGTATATTTTTATATATATAAACTTTTACATTCTGGAATTCCACTGCTGTTTGTCCTGTGTGGAAGTACTTATCCATACCTATAGTGGATATGCTGGTGGTATACATGTAGATGGAACATTAAGAGATCAGAAAATTCCTCAGATCTCATTTACAGCAGAACTAGGTACCAAACTGGTTTTAAAGAAGGTTAAATTGAAACTGTTGAAAAGCTGTTGAAGAATTTCTGACAGAAAACTGGGATTTCAACCAAGAGGATTCGGTTCCCCTGGGTAATTTCTGGTTTTCATCAGACCCTGATCATACAGTCTAGCTCTCCACATACCTCCATTGTTCATCAGACTGGGCAAGCGTGGAATATTTTTTGCCCTGATACCTTTTGCCAAAATTTCTGTGTAAAAAAAGGAAAGCTGATTATTACTTTTACCAGCTCTCCCTTTTCTCCCTTTGTGTGCATAAAGCCTCAATAACACACCCTGTTCAGCTAGGATATCTCTAGGTGGGCTCATTCCTGTGCTGAATAACCACGGAAAGTGAGAGGAAAGCAGCAGTGTCCCTCTTGCAGAGTGCCCCTTCAAGGATTTGGAGAACAGTTAAGAAGAAATCAGCTACAAGAAGAAGAGGCTAGGAGAAATGAGAATAGTGGGGGTAGAGTTCACCTTTGATCGTGGCTGTGGCAGCAAAGCCATGTACTGTCAGATCTGCTGGGAAGTTGCTGCCGATGGGTGAAGACAAAGTGGAATGAAGCTCCCTTCAGGGAGCAGAGCTGCTGTTCCCAGCACGAGGGCCCAGAGTGTTACCAGGCAGAGGCTGTGATCACTCGTGGTTGGGTCACACTTGGTGGTTCCTGAGCAGCTCATATCCTGTTCCTTCCTGGTCTGGGGGAATATCCTCTGTTCAGCTGGAATCTAGAGGTAGGGTGGGTCCGTGAGAACATCCCTGTGTTTTTTAGGTTTAAGTCTTCATTAGGAATCTGTTCCACAAACATCTCTTGCAGGCTGTTTTCAGACAAAGATCCTGCCAGGGGTTTGGGATGCAGGTCACTCCAAACCCAGTGATGTTACCCTCGTCCCTGCCCCTCACTTTGCAAATGTTTTTCTCATTTGTTCCATGGTGACTTTTGAACTGCCCCTGTTTTAAGACTGAAATGAGAGAGATAAAATGTTTTTAATTTTAATTAAAACAAAGTTTATTTTATTTCATTAGCTAGCCATGTTATTTCAGGGCTTGACAGTAAAGTTATATGTTACCCTGTGGGTACTTCTAATTGTGTTACGAGGTTTCTAGTTCATTCTGTCCAGAACAGTTTGACTCCTGTGCTGAGCTCCATCCTCCTGCAGCCTTGAACCAGCACAGCTAATGAAAAACACTCCAGTAATAACATGGGGCTCTCAAGGGCTCCAGATAATTGGGGAAAGGTACTATTAATTTTACTGGAAGGCAAGCCGGCTGAGCTCTGAGAGCCTACTGCTAAAGATACCAAGAAATAGAGCCTGATCACTTTGGAGGAAAGATAAGAATGTGGAAACTGGTCAAAGTAAACCTACAGATCTAGAGAAAACATTCTGTTAGTAAATGTCAGTGTAGGGGCATGTCAGACTGAGGCAGCCTTTGGTCCAGTGAATTCCTGTGAGCGAGGCAGGAGGTGGGATCCTCTCTTGCCATGCTGTTGGGAGATACATTCCCAATGGTGCAGCTTCTAAGAGATCAGTGAGAAAATAACAAGCTCAGGGTGGAAAACTGGACAGACAAGGCTTCCCCCCCCCCCACTCCAGTATGGAAGAATAGTTCCTGCTGTATCCTGGGACTGTCTGGGCCATTTCTGGACACCTGGTCCCTCTGCTGCCTGTGGCAGCACGAGCACAATACACTTGGAAAAGAGAGATAGGAAACCCAGAGGAGGCTGCTGGGGGTCATGCTCCCTGCAAAAGCCTTTCCCAATTCATTAGGAGTTACAGATTTTCTTAAATCCCAATCGTAAATCCTGGTATCTTGTGCAGTGTGAACCCAGGGTGGCTGTAAAACACTTTTGCAGGGGAACCTGAATAGAGAATTACACCGATTTAGAGGTGTTTTGTCTGCTGTCCCTGGTATAGCTGCTGCTGAAGTTTTGGTGCCTGGAATTTATTTGCTCCAGCAGAGAAGGTGCAAAGGGAGAGGTGTGACAGTTTAATTCTTCTCTAGTGTTCCTTGAACAGTTATAATGTTTTCAAAAAAATATTTAATAGGAGTTTAAGGCTAAATGAATCATGTGTGAAATGGAAGGGTGTTTTGAGGATAGTTGGTAAAGCAGGATAGAGGAGGTTCAAGTTCCCTTACTTTGTCCTGGGGATCAGCACCACAGAAGGCAGATAGAAGCCTAATTTCCAGTGAGCCAGCCCAGTACCTCTGACTCAATGGGTCAAATCTTTGTTTCTTTTCTGTCCTATTTGGTGGTGCATGGGGAGGTATTATCTCAAGCTTGGGTAGTGCATCAGCTGTCTTGCTAATTTCCCTCCTGGTTTCTCTTGTTGGTTGGCATCGTAGCCTTACATAATGTTGTAAAAATATTAAATTCTTTTAAGTTGTTTGATCCAGTTTGGATTTCCAACTGGATTGCACTGTGCTTAACCTTCAGTATGTTATTGTTTTAGTAGTTTTGTCCAATATGAATAACACCTTATACCATAACATCCTCAGTGGATGTAGAAGGAAGTTCCAGAAAGAGCTGGAAAGGGTTCCAGGAAAGTCAAGCTGTATGGCTTGTTTAATTTTTTTCTGTTTAGCCTCTTAAAGTAGCCAGAGAAGGGGGAATAAAAACATTACAAAGGATATGTTGCTGGATAAAAGATATTCCATTACAAACCCTGTCAACATTAATAACTTGCATCTCTTCAATAGTGCTCCGAGCTGTCAATAAGAAACAGGAATCAACCAAGATTAAAACTGATCTGTCAGAAAGCAGATTGTATCAGAAAGATAATAGAATCAAATTAATTTATGATGAGGAGATCTCACAACAGACAACGAGGCAATACTGAAAACCACAGTCCAATGTAATCCCTTTGAAGAAACGTTGTACTTATTACAGCTGTGATGATTGCAAATGTTTGGTTTAAAAGTCTGTGTTGCAGTCTGGAGGAAAAAACCCAGGCTATTTATGGTCTCCAGTTTTTTAAAGATGGGAGCTAAAGAAAATAAGCCTGGAGAAATATGAGCTGAAGCTTAATATTTCCGTCTTCATTTAAGAAGGGGTGGTTAGAAAATAGACCTGCCAGCCTGAAGGAAATGTGGATGTGTCAACATTTTGTTGGGTTTTTGAAATTTTTGGTTCTTGGTTAAGATTAAAAAGTCAAAATAACCTGTTTCCAGTGAATAAGAAGTTTTGATGTAATAGTGTCAAAATATTTAACTCTGTAGTTTTCTTCACAAAGTTAAACTGCTTCAAAGCAATTATCTCATTTGCAATTAACATTTTGACTTGGAAAAGCATGATTTTAAAATCAGCTTGGTCCTGGATACCTAAGTTCTGACTGGAAAGTGAAATACTATGTTTTGAAAGGATGCTTTTGATTTTATAGCTCTACTTTGCTAGAATTTGCCATATTCTCTTGTTTGGGGAATGGGAGGAGGAAGAGGTCACCTGGATTAAATAATAGTTTATGGTGGAAAGGAGGAAAGAAAAGAGATCTTCTGGTAATGCAAAATTAGGGCTATATCTGTATCACTACTTAAATTTTCTTAGTGGTTAATGCACATGAAGCACCCAATCTCCCAAAGTTTGAGATCTCCCCTCACTTCTCCCCTTGATTCTGGTCTTCCTTTCCCAGTCCATGCCACTGGATGGGGCACACAGTTGGGCTGCCTTTGGAGTGGGATCAGTTTGTGCTGTCCAGTATGACTGGGAAGGTCTGTGACTCATTTTTGTTAGTCCTGGGGTTGCCTTCATAAACCTGACTGAAGGGCTTGCAGGGTGGACATGGTGAAATTCTCAGTCGTTTTCTCTTTCCTGAGCCAAAGCAAATGAGGTACAACCAAACCTTGGATGTGCTTTGTCTTTTTGCACATCCTGCATCGTCCTATTTGGCAGAGGACAAATATCCCCTTTGCTGTATCTGAGTGGGGCCCCTGAGGTCTCAAACAGCCCAAAAATGACTTTGAAGCCTGAGATGTGCCAGCACTGCCCTCCCCCAAAGGGGAAGGGGCTGGGTTCTTTTGAGAATTGTGGCAAAGGTTGTTCCCACACCTGCATGCCTGGAGGCAGGCAAGAAGGAGGCAGGGGGTGAAAACAGCAGGTTTTGGGGATGGGGTCTTGGTTTTGTTCTGAGTGGTACCATGACCCAAGGAAGCCCAAACCCATGGTTTAGGGAGCAGGTGGGTGGAGGTCTGGAGCTGCCCTTCCCATGCCAGTGGTATGTGTGTTGCTGTGAGAAGCTCTGCTGGCTGTTTTGGAGCAGGTGCTGTGTGGGAGGGAGGCAGTGCTCTCTCCCCTTCCCCCTCTTTCATCACCCACAAAGGGACCTGAGCTCCAGCTGAACTGAAGTTCCTCCAGTGGCTCCAGATATGTTTGAGGAGTCTGTCTCTTTTCAACACCCCATCCTCTTTTTGCTGGAAGTTTCTGCCATCATTGTTGCTGGATGTGGAAATCTGTGGCTGCAATCAAACTGAGAGGTGTCAGTACCCAGGACAGAAATCAGAGGGGACAAGTGTGTCCCTTCTTCCTCATCCCCTGTGTTGCTTACAAATCAAAATAAGCAACCTGAATTTAAGCTGTGCTTTTAAAGGGATGAATCCTTTGGTTCCTTCTTGCCTGTGCTGGTGCCTGCCAGGCTGTGTGTGGGCACCATCCGCAGTGCACTTAGCACTGACTCCCCTCCGGCTTAATGACAAGTTCTCACTTTGTTTGTTGCTGTTTGTTTTGTTTTGTTTTTTCTCCTTCCAGCCAAGCTGACATTTAATTCTGCCTCAGCCAGTTAAATATAACCCTGAAACCTGTGGGTGAGAAAATGTGGCTCTCTGTCACGCTCATTTCAGAGGAGCCAATTAGCAGTGGTGATCTTTGGGACTTGGCAGCCTCTTCCCAGGCACCTGGCAGCCCTGGCCCTGCCTGTCATTCTTGGGGTAATGTGCTAGGAAATGGTCTTGTGGTTTACTAAGAAAAGCAAAACAAACTCCCTCTTCCCCGCCTTTGCAACCCAACAACCTGTGGGCATAATTGATTTGCAAGATTTGCAGTCAGGATGTGGCTTTGTTGCAGATGAAGCTGGTGAATAGCCTGCTCCTTGCTGGCTCTTTGCCTGATTCTCCTTGGTCCAGCAATTTTCCACATTCAAAGGCATCCAGTTTGGAGGTGCTAATGGGACATAGCTCCCTCTTCTACCTCACCCTTTCTTTTATCAGCTTAATTCCCCTTCCCTCTTTCCCTGCTGCAGTGCTGGTACTATGCCTCCCACCCCTGTGATCTCTACCAGGAGCTGCTGGTGTCCTCCCAGGTGTAAATACACCTCACACTGTGCTGGGTCAGTCCAAAGGGTGTCCAGCCCAGTGCTGTGTGTGGGTCTGCTTGCTGGAGTTGGGAAAAATGAGATGAG
The DNA here is from genome assembly GCA_013400575.1 of Peucedramus taeniatus. Lineage (NCBI taxonomy): Eukaryota > Metazoa > Chordata > Aves > Passeriformes > Fringillidae > Peucedramus > Peucedramus taeniatus. The sequence continues at coordinate 848,341 of WBNO01003371.1, read as the reverse complement.
AGTGATTGTTCTCCTGATGCTTCCTCTATGCTGGAAGTTTAGCAATAAGGTGGGGTGGAGTCAGTGCTGGGCCTGGCATTGAATTTGTCTTTTCCTCTCTATTTTTTTTTATTATTTTAACTCAACTTTGAAAGAGTTCTTGGCTTTCAAAAGGGTTCTTTTTGAAGAACCTAGTCTCCTAGGTCTCCTAGTAAAAGGATTAAGATAAAGGATTCTATTGCTGATGTCCATTTTCCTCATTTCTTCAGCAGTGACCCTTTTCTTGCAGTACTATGAGAAACTGGTTAATTTTGTCTCCCTGTGGTTTATCCTCTCTTTGCATTGAAAACATCAGAAGCTGTGTCAGTGCAACCGTTCTTTTCTGAGTTTGTAGGTACTCGGATCAAAAAAAAAAAAAAAAAAAAAAGGCAGGAAAACTGTGCTAGTTTAAGCCATGTATGGCTGGTTTATGCAGATCCTTGCTGTGGGCTTGCCTTCTTTCCCACAAATGTTCCTCCCTGACTCCCTCATGCTTTTAGGACCTGCCTTTTCATTCGCAGTTTCCCACTTCTGGCTTGATTCCTGCCAAGCTGAGTATGGTGCAAGGTGAACCTCCAGGGCGGAGGATGCCTGTGCTGGTGAATGAGGACAGGTGGGGCTACCATCAGCCCTCTGACCCTTGTGCAGTTGGCTCCTGGTGGTGATCGTAGAGCAGGCAACACAATGGCAATCCAGCAAACAGATGAACATATGATATTCATAAAAGAGCAGGAGTGATTCCCTGTCTGCTGCAGCAGGAATCGAGGATTAACTCTGTGCTGTTCTCTGGGGCTTAGCTGCTGTCTGTTATCACTCCTTATCTGGCAGTGCCGTGTGCTGCCACGTAACATCTGTTCTTGTGTCTTGCTGGTACCTGGCTGTGGAGTGGTGTGATCCAAAATCCCCTGAGGGAGATGGAGAAGGCTGCCTGAAACCACCTGGACACATGGTGCCCTCAGGCATTAACTGGTGTGGAGACAGACTGATGGTTTGAGGGCTCTCTGAACCCGTCTCCAGTTTTCAGCGCATGTGTGGGGAATGGCCCAGCTTTGGTTTTCTGATTTAAAATGAAGCATGATGGATATCTTGTGCATGGTGCTTAGACATCATCGTCACTTCTGTGTTTTACACTTGGCTGTGGATTATCTTCAAAACATTTGCAGAAAATAGTTCCTCAAAACAATGTTAGTGCTCTTAGTGCTGAGACTTATTTTCCTTGTGCTCCTTTGATTTTTATCTTCTCCGCATTCTCTGTACGTCACCCTAACAAGTCGTAGAGGCTGGACAGTGTCCATATCACATCAATACTGAATTTCATTATATACAAACATCAATCTGGCTCTGGGCTGCCTTTTTAAACTGTCATCCAACCTGGTGGTATTCAGTTTCTGTTTAGGTCTGACCGTGGAAAAGCATCGCTTCAAAGCTTGTTCCCCATAATGTTCAGATCAAAACAGTTCCTCTGTGTGTTTATAATAAAAATATATTTTCACCAGCTCTTGGGAGCATTGACATTTTCATCAAGGCAATTTTCTATGGCCCCAATCCATCACAGCACACGAGCTGTTCCATTGGTTCCAATACAACTACTCATTGCTTAAAGTAAATTGTTTGCTTAAAAGCTTGTTGGATCGGGGCCTATAAGCGAGAAAAGATTGCTGATTAGAAAGCACATTTGTTTCTGTTGTGGGATTTGATGGCAAATTAAGGACACTAGGAGGATTCAAAGATTAATACCTCTGTATTTTGAGAAAGAAATACTTTAATACTTTCACATTATCGAGGCCCTGTAATAAACAGAGATTATGCAAATGGGACACTAAACACCAAATCCCAGACATTAATGGGGTTCAGTGAGAGCAAACTGAAGGCAGAATTAATCTCTGAGAGACCTAAATGGCTGTTTTCATGCTTATGAACTTAACATACTTTCAACTTCACCTTAATGAAAGACACACTCGGCTCACTGTTAAAAGAGGCACTTAAAAGGTATTAGAGGCATAAGTCCAGCTGTTACAAACTCCAATAAATTTGGATTAGGTCTCCACTGTTTGAGTTGCGTGTGTGGGTGCCTGACCTCAAAGCAAGTTGTTGGTTTTTTAACTTATTGATATATAGCACTACATCAGGTTAATTACGCCTCGCTGTATTTCATGTCGTCTCGGCACAAACCCATGTGCATCGTGTCGTGGGGAGCAGGGATTCAGGAGCCCTTGGAGGGCTGGGGTGTGCTGGCCACCAGCCCTCCCCGGAGATGGATGCCTTGCAGAGGCGGCTGCTTGGTTTTACAGTACACAACTGGCTCCCTGCCCTACTTTCTCCACCCCACCCCATCCCATATTTTCATTCCCTGGGGTGACTTCCCTTCACCTCGCTCGATAACAGAGCATGTTTTAAAATTTTTATTTTGGTGTGTTGGGGCAAAATTCCCGCTGTTGTAGGGCAGAATTAAGAGTTTGAATTGATGGGGCTTTACGAATTTTGTCTCACTGGATCAAATATTTGGTCCTTGTGCTGTTTTGCTATGAATTCCTGGCCACCCATGAAAGGGATCGTGTATGGGTAGAGCACGTTCAGATTTACGGCTGCATCTGTGTAGATGGGTTGAGATAACAGCAAACCTTTTGCTCTGAAGGCACTACAGCCGCCACGACAAAAGAGATGGCTTAAAATTGCATTTCCATTTAAAGTAACACCAAGCAGCCAGCCCAGCCATGTGAGGGAAATATAAAGCTCTGCGATAGGGAGCGAATAAGGAGAGGGGGGAAAAAAACCTGGGTAGCAAGTAACTAAAATAGATGAAGTGGAACAGTTGGAAGTCCCAACTTGAGTGACAAGGGAGAAAGAAGAGATCCAAAGTCAGCACCAGATGACTCCAGTCTCACATCCCATCTCTCTCCCCCCCCTCCTTTGCCACTGTTGCCGCCGCTTTCCCAGCAAAGGCAAGAAAAAAACAGAACGTCTTTTCCAGATTTGGGGGCTGAGCGGCCTCACATGTTGACACAGCAATAATTTTTAATGAGAAATTTTTAGTATTTGTGTGGGAGAAGTTAGCATTGTGTACACAGATGCCTCTCTGGCCACCACACCGTGGTCCGGCCCGGCCGCGTCCCCCTCCGGCACGGCCCGCGGGGTCCCAAGGCAGATTCCTTTCAGGCGAAGGGAAACATTTAGGATTGCTCACCTTTGAACTGCATGCGATGGTGTTTACCTTGGCAAGACAAAGTGGCAGTTTTACAGATATTAAAAACAGTCCTGAGGGGAATCTGGAGGCCTTCCTATATTTTAATCACCCAATTTAGCCAGCCTGAGGACTCGGCTGGAGGGAAAATGTGTGGCAAATCTTGTTTTGTTTTGTTTTATCTTTTAAAAAGGAGATTTAACAGAAAATAGCCTTGTGCTAAAACGAGAAGGGAGAAAAATAATGTGCATTTTAGTTTTTATTCCCTTCCCTCTGGAAAAAAAAAAAAAAAAGAAGTGGGAATTCTCATATTAATCCATAGCACCTCCACGCTCCATATGGTTTATTTTTTGGCATTTCCTGCTGGGCTGTGCTCTACCTCAGCTAACCCCGCTCCCCTTGCCCTCCCCGGGTGCGTTCCTCTTCTAATTTGATTTCTACCTGTCAGGAAAGATGGGTGCAAATGGGTTTTGCCCACATCTTGAGGCAAGATATCCCCTCCCTGCCAGCACACCCTCTGGTGTGCACAATTAAAAAGAAAATTGGGTTTTTGTGGGGGGAAGACTCAAAGGAGTCATGAGTGATGTCTGAAGTTATGCTGAGGTCAGGACCTTGCTTATTGATTTTCTAACACAGCAGAACCACGTACAAAAGGAAGAGACCTCCTTGCCTCCCCCTGATCCAAGATACTCCTCCAGCTTGTAAAAAAAAAAAAAATTAAAAAAAGGAAAAAAAAATCTGGCTGCAAGCAGTCAGGCTTCAACCGGCCTGTCAGACAGCTCTCTGCAGGAACACAATCCATGTTGATTTTACAGAGAAGGTTGTTATCCACATTTCACCACTGATTTATTGTTTTTTAACCAGCTCCTTATGCTAGACTTTTTTTTTTTTTTAAAAGGTCCTTTTGCACTTTGTGAGTGAGGAGATTCACTGGTGGTGGGATGGAGGTGGAGGTGCTGGTGCCCTGCTCTTGCCAAGCCGGGCAGGAGCAGGGGGAGCGCTGCCATCCTCCAGCCCCTGCCACCAGCCACCTGTGATGCTCTCCTTAACATTGGTCAGAATTTATAAATGCTATGGCTGGGGTCCAGTAACACACTCTTGGGTCTGCTCTGCCCCTGTGGGGCAGCCTGGCTTTGAGATTCTGAGAGCTCTTCAGCTGTTTCAAGGGTAAGATGGGTATGTTTGAGACAGGTCTGAGGAAGCCCCGCAGAATTAAAGTGGCCAAACACGTCCTGTCGCCTACATCTGCAGAATTCATTAGGCGAGCTTGATTGGCCTTTGTTAAACAAAGATGGGATAAGGTTTCATACTTTTTCTGTGGGAGTCGAGCTAGAGTTTCAGGCTGATGATTTAGTCAGGTGTAAGCATGAAGTTTCCAATTTAGAGAAATAAATCTAAAGTGATTTTATTATCCTCTGTTTTACCCTGACACCCTGCTTCACCCCGACTCCCTGTCAGAGCACGCATGACGTGTTTATACAGGCTGCACTGTAATCGACTGGCAGCCAATATAACACGAGACACAAAATGCATCTTCTGCCTAACGCAGGCTTTGGTAGTTTCTATATTTCATCATCTTCCTTCTCCTCTGCCGGCAACTCTTTCTTTCTCTGAAACCCTCTTATTCTGCCTGGCAAGTTTTTTGTGCCCCGGCTCCTCGGAAAGAGTTGTCAGTGTGCCGAGACACGGAGTTTTGGATCTCCTTGTGTAGCCACAGCTTTGTTTTGCTTCATTCCATGCATCTTCCAGGGAGATCCTTGGATCGGACTAGGCATCCTGTGGCTGGAGTAATTTTAACAAATGTGTGTGCTTGAAACACCCAAAAATTTTTTTTAGTGGCAATTGGTAAAATTTTAAGTAGAAAATCTCTTGTTTACTTTTTTTGTGTTAGGAGCAAATTTCCTATGAAAACTCTATGTTAAGACTTTGACAGTATACTCATGAAAAAAAATTATGTGATTGAATTGGCTGAAAATACCTGTTTTCAAAAGTTACTAATAGAGAAAGCAATATAAAAGTACAGATAGTGATGCTGGGGGGAAGAAAGCAAACTGCTTTGGCCAGGTTCTCTGATCCCGTTGATTTGCCTGTGCAATTTAGTTATTAGTTAGAACATAAGGACACAAAAAGCAATAGGTCAAATTCATTTCTTCATCTCAGATATATCCTTGTTGACTTCAGTGAAGTTCCTTTAATGATGAATTTGTCCCGCTGGCTCAAAGATAAAAAGAGAAGTTATTTTTGTTTAATATTTCAACAAGGGGAAGAGGTTAGCAAGGGAATTCGGTTTGCACAAGTTGTGTTTTTCCATGAAGTTTAGCAAGGGCAGCCACCACCTAGCCAGCTCTGTTGTATATTTGTCTTTTTGAGGGCTGAGTGCTTTCTCTATGGACTCTCCCAAGCCCTTGCAAGGCAATTTTTGCCAGACACAACCCTCAAAGGACACTCGCAGCCATGGTTTGTTTGTGTTCCTGCCAGCAGTGTAGGGAGCTGCCCTCCTTCAGGTGCCTGCTGATCTGATTTCATCTGTGGTAAAGCTTTGGGAGGCAGAGCTGTGTCTGTCTGTTGTCCCTGGCACTGTAGCAACTGAGTGCCACCACCTGGTGCTCCCAGCAACGTGCCTAACCCTGGTCCCAACGTGACTGAGCTTTTCCTGGGTGAGTCTCTTGTTGCTGGGCTTGTGTTTCCCTTATGCACAGTTTTGACTGATGTGGTGTCTTTGGCTGTCCAGTCCTTTTCTCTTGTGCTTTAGCAGGAATGAGTTCAGGTTTTTTCCACCTCCATCAGACTGTTCTGGCTGAGAGCAGAATAGAGAGGCCAGGACTTCACAAAATCTGGGAATGCCTTTGGAGACTGTGTGAGGCAAAAGCCAGCTCCAGCCAGGCTCCTTCTGCTTGTACCTAGACTGTGTAGAAAAGCAGGATTGCATATTCCCCATTCAAGCTAGACCAGTACTCTGCATGTATCACAGGCAGATGAATGAGGAGGCTTGGCCTTCTTGTGGGACCAAACTCTGGGTGAAGTTGGTGATGTGAGAATCCCTCCTCTGTACTCCCTGGAGCAGACAACTTGTGCTGTGGTGTTTAGCTGTTGTGATGTGTCTGCACGGCTGTTGAGCAGCATGGGTTGAGTTTATAGATGTTGGACAGGTGTTCATGGAGAGTTGTTTCACCATCTCATTCTTGCTCCAGGCCTCTTGCCAAGGAAAAAAATCAAAAGCTTCACTGGTCACTGTCCATCCTGGAGTTGAAGGCACCTGGCAGGTTCCTCTAAGCCTTGGCTTATAGTAGCATCTCTGCTGTGAGCAGTATTGCTTTTAAACCTGAGAGGAAAATGTTTTTAGAGAAAAGAAGGAAACCTTTCCTGTTCTCTTCTCATTCTTGTATCCCTGGGTGCTTTCCAGAGTCATTCAAAACCATTGCAGCTCAACAAATGGAAACACCAAGTAGCGCAGTGGTTTGGCAAACTTCTCAATCTGAAGTAACTTTAGGGAGACCCCAGCTTTCTCCAAGGAAAAAGGACCTTTAAATAGTAATGTTTCTGGAAAAGAACTGCCATTTTTTGAGATGCTAACCTGAGTGTGGTTAGTGACACAGCAGTGTTACTTTATTTCCCTCTTGGTCCACTGTCCCCTGTGTTGGCCATTGTCCATGGCTACCTGTGAGAAGGGCCTCAGTGGTGGGGAAACTAGGGGAAAGTTTCTCGGGAGAACGAGCTTAGGTCTTGGCTGTGCTTGCATTTACCCATGATGAATGCTGCTATTCATCCCTCAGTTCCTATAGCATAGTGGAAATATGGATGCAGGATGAGGGTCTCCAGGCATGGGATTTTGTTGTGCCCTCGTTCCATGCCCTTGTTCCTTGATATGAGCTTTGACAACCATTCTCAGATCTCCTGGTTGTGTAGGCCTCATGGCTGTCTCTGCCCAGGACAAAAGACTTTTGGGACAGAAAGGGGGGAGAGCAAGAAAGCCTAGAGAAAACAGATGTGAGGGGTTGAGTGAAAAGTTAGAGGTTAAAACCTTGATGTAGCCGCATGGCTGTGAGGAAGAGGGCCGAGGTAGGAGCTGGCAGCATATTCATGTGGTACTCCTCTGCAGTGACCCAGTGTCACTGCCCTCAGCATCTCCTGCTGTCCTGCTTCCTCCTGGCTTACCCGGTAGCCCTCATGCCAGCATGTCCCTGCTGCCACTCAAGTGGATGAGCATCGGGCCGGGAGACCACACGTGAACTTCTTGTGAGGTACAGATGTTACAGAGTCAAAGCCTGGCCACCCTTGGTCTAGGAGGGACTTGGGTTTCCAGTGCCCCAGAGAAGCAGGAAGTGCAGGAGACATGGATATCATGAGAAAAGAATCGATAGTCCCCCCTCAGCCTGACCAAATATTGATTTTGCCATTCAGTTCGTATCGTTTTTCACTGCCTCGCCAGCCCTCGGGGTGGGAGCTCCTACTCACAGCCCCACCAAGGGTGTTTTGGGAAGGGAGGGATGCAAAGGGACCAGACCTCTCACTGGGCAGGGTGAGGACAAGGAGCAGTCACCTTCTAAACTGACCTTGGCTGGGGGGCTGGCAGTGGTGGGGAGGGGAGCTTTTGTCACCCAATTCTCCTCCAAACCTCCAGCACCATCCCATTACTAATGCTATTGAGGGAGCTTACCTTGGAAGAGATTTATAGTCTTGCATTCCCTGTCAAGTGCCCCCCACTGTGCTATGACTTGACTCTATGTTTAAGGTTTGATATAAAATCCAGGGAATGTAAAGGATCTTCCTGGCTTTCGTCAGTTTGGGAGTAGACACTTAATTTTCAAATCCAGTCATTAATAAACGCAGCAATTGGCAACCACAATTCAGCCTTCCCCAGCAATTCCTGCTACCACAACTTTGCAGGAGTGCTGCTATCCAAAAACTCCAAAATTATGATTTTTAACTCAGAATTGTATCTTCCACTGCTGGAGGTAAAACTATTAATATATAAATAAAAGCTAATTCTGTCCTGGTTGTTTTTCTTCATGAGGTCACCAGTCCCTGAGGAATTATAAGCAAAATAGCAGAGTGCCTAACAAGAAATAGAAAAAAATAATCTCTCATGGCATGAAAAAGAAAGATGTTTGGAATGTTTTTAAAGGATGTTCTTTAGCTTTCTTTGGTTGCAGCCTCTACCACATATATTATGTTTTCCTGGGATTGGAAATGACAGTCTTCTGTTGCTGTTGCTAAAAGCTAGACTTGCTGGGAATTATGTAGCCAGTTAGTATTTTTTAAAAAATTGTAGCTGGTTTATATATTGATGTAATGATGCAAATCCACTTTGAACCCCCATTAAAACAATAATTTTCAACAATTCTGTGGTCTCGAGGAAATATTGACTTGTCTTTGACTGACAAAGATTGACAAATCTTTGGCTAAATTTTAAGTTATGTTACCTGATGGGAAAATACTCTTTAAAACAGGAAAAATGGTGTATGGACTTTTTTTCAGACAGCTTTGGGTAGTATTTCTGTATAAACCAAAAAACCAACCAGCCTTAAAAAAACATCAGAACACCAATAAGTATCAGAGCTGTGTGTGTGTTGTTCATATGATGTGAGCCACCTGTTGGTGGAGAAACTAGGTTAATTTTCAAATTCTCATCTGTATTTAGCACATCTGGATGCACTGGTCTTTCCTTAGCAATGCTGTACGCTAAGGCAAGATGCTTCATTGAGGGAGTGGTGCAGTGGTGGAGCAGGTACCAGGAAGGCTGTAGGATCCCCACGCCTGTTGGAATAGCCTGGGTTTACTCTCCAGGCAGAAAAGAAAAACCCTCCAGAGAACAACTCAGTCTTCCAAAATCAGCCAGCCCTAGGGAATGGGGAGATTGAGCTGCTCTTGGGTGCTGTTTCCTTCTGTCCATGGATAAGAAAGCACCCAAAGTGGTTGTTGCTCTGTTTTATGGAACCACAGATGAAAATTAGAGTATAACTCCTGGCCTTGGACTGACCTTCTTGTGCAATGCCCCTTCCGTTGTAGACTGGCAGAGTAAGGAGTGAGAAAGTCCTAAGCCATGCTGTTCTAGGCTGTCACAATGCCCATGAGCAGGCATGGGGACAGCTGAACTGTACCAGGTCCTGTGCTCAGCTTTTATTTGCCTGCCTGGGCTTTTAGCCCACTGTAGATAGGACCCATATTTCAGGATAATCCTCAACATCATAAATTTACCTGTGCAGATGGCACCCAAAGGGAATATTAGAACAAAGCAGGGGGAAAAAAATCAAGGAAAAAATGTACCTGTTAGGCAGTGTGAACCTTTGTGCAGCCTTCATTAGTACCAGCAGGGTTATAGTTACTCTTAATCATTCAACTAACTCTACTAGTGCAAACTTTCAACTTTCACCCATTTAAATTGGAAAGGTCTTTAAAATATTTATTATTACTTTAAATCATGCCATTTAAGGTCAAAGCAGAAGCATTTGTTGGATTCGTGCAGGATCCAGAGTTGTTTTCTTACCTGGAGGTTGAGTCCTGGTGGAAAGGTCTGTGTTTCTAATTTTGCTGTGCTATTTGGTTACTATGAGATGATGGGAACACCATTATGGCTGTGCTATTTTCTATTTCTTAATTGGTTGCTCATACACAGGTCTGGCTGGAGCTGAAAATCTCAGGGAAAAAGCCATTAACACCTGCATGTTTGACCTGCAGTTTATAAATCAGAACATATGTTTTCATATTTCTAACCCCCAAAACACCGAGAAATGTGTTAGCGGACATTTGCAGCACACTCCGATGCACGTTGTCTTCCCAGTGTCAGCAGGCCAGAGTGTCAAAAGGTATAAATCATTGCAATTACATGGATTTTGCCTGAGGTCTAGCCTTGATTGATGTCTCTCCTAAATAAGATATTATTGGGGATGTGAAACATGCACACCTCTTAACCTGCCGTATTAGGGTTGCAAAATGCCGCTCTTGCTCTCTTTGTGTGTATGTAGTGCATTTAACAGTCTTGGTGGATTTCTCCGTGTTATATGAGTGATGACTGCCCTCCTGGATGGTTTATTTAGCTTGCTATTGTGGAAAACACTTCTGCAGATAGTTGCAATCCCTGTTGCAATCCCTGTTGAAATTGGCAAGGCTGACTTTTGCACTTGCGGTTCATCCCAATTTAGCTGAATGGGATCATTTACAAATCCTGTGAAAATGTGGTGGCAGAAATGGTCTCCTCCTTCCAATCCAAAGCAGACCTACCTAAGCATTGCTCTGAGCTGCCTAACTCATCCTGTCCTTCCCTCTGTTGATGAGCACACCTTCTGCAAAAGGCACTCCCTACTCCACTTCTATCACCCCTTAGAGTTATTCCTGGTGCTCACTTGATGCTGTAGGAAATCCAAAACTCCTGCAGGTTTTCAGTCTTTTTAACACTAGTGTTTTATTTTATATAAGGTGGCCCAAGGAAAATGTGCTCGTAGGGTTGGCTGGACTGAAAAAATCAGGGTAGCAACTTCTGTAACTTGGATCAGAGCTGGAGAAGTAGGATGACTTCAGGTTGTGATCACACCAATTTCCAGAGAAGAAAGATTGGGCATTGTCACATCCCTGAGCTGAAGACTTTAATCTGTAAGAAAATAGCAATTTGCATTATATTCTGATTTGGTTTTGTATTTAGGTTGTACATATTAGAAGTATCCCCAATTAATGGATCAGTGGATCACAACTGAAAAAAAAAAGTATATATTTTTGTGTATGGAAGAAAAAGACATTAACAATCTGCTTGGGAAAATTATACCTTTAAAAAGGTTCTACCCCTGTTGTCATGTTATTTTAGATAACAAAAATGTTAGGTTTTTCAGAGCAAGGATTTAAACAGAAGAAAAAACAAGTAACTTTAGGTTGGTGGTTTTTTTTTTCCCTTTTCCTACAGTAATGGTACTTACTTGAAAATCGTTTTAATGGTTAACTTACCCTTTAAGACCAAAAGTTCTAACTTGAGTCAATGTACTTAGCTCAAAATCCCTGTAGAGATTCAGGTTTCTTGCTCGAGCTGCCTGGAGTGGTGAGTTCAGGCCTTTGCAGTGATTGTCAGCAAGGAGAACATTAATGGAGTATTAGAAAAATGAAGTCCTCGACCCCTCCTCCCCTTCTGGCTGGTTGTTTCTACATGGTGGGAAGGAAAACATTTTCCCCGTCAGCCATTTACTGTGCAACAGGGGGAAACTGTCAGCTTGCTAGGAGCAAACCCCTGCAAGATAAGTCAAAATGATTTACCCTGTAAATAAAGTGGGCTGTTTTCTTTACTTGGAAGAATTGCCCATGTGGCGAGACTTCCTATGGGAGGGGATGTGGTTGGCCCTTCGCATTTATCCACTGTGTTTGTCTTTTTTGAAAAAGCAACATTGGAAAGATTAACAAGTCTGTCACTGAAGGAACTGATATATCAAAGCTGTGGAGACAAAGCAGGCCATTCATTCCTTACGTTTCTGAAATCTCACTTCCAGTGCAAACCAGGTCTTCCCATTTAGATGCAGATGAAAGGAGGGATTTCCCTCTTCCTCCTTCTCCCCAAAGTCTCAGGGATTTTTATGTATTTATGTGTGCACATATATATATAAATGTGTGTATGTGTGTGTCCATATGCACATGCTCACTCTGTGAGCCCTCCCAGGCTGGGAATTTATCTGCCACTCTGGGAGAGGCCACAGGGGTGCAGGGGATGGGAGCAACCTGAATGTAGTACTAGATTTGAGGGATCACTATTCCCATGGACAGCCACATAAATTTAGGATTTCTCAACTTTTTTTTTTCCTTAATTTCACCATGAGAGGGCTTGGGGGTGAGGAGGGATACAAGAGAAGGACATTGATGTAGAAAGGGACTGGATGTCTTGAGAGCCCCCCAGGATTTATGGTACATGGAACACATGCACACAGTTCATATTGATTAGGGTATATATACTGGAGAGGAAAAAATCACTTATCTCATCATGCTGCATGATGCTCTGGGATTTCTGATGTGGTGTTGGGTCCACATCATCATTTCTAGGGAGAAAAAAGGAACGTTAAAAAGGACACCCTGGAGATGTGGCAGTCCCAGCTTGCAATCATTGCTTGGCAGATGGACATGCTTTCTAAAAACATGACTTCAGATATTTTCCTTTGTTTACTTTAGCTGCTCACCTGTGTGTGTATATGTTCTTCCACCTGAGGCAAAGACAAATGAGTGTGGTTTTGCTCCCAATGCCAGAAATAGTGCTTTTCCAACTCTGATGTGCATAAACAGCTGGTGTCCAGAGAAGGATCTCAGCATGGGAAAAAACCCAACAGCCCTATTTAAAATTGCCATATGCTTGTAAGCATATTCAGCAGAGGCAAGAGGATGAGTGCAGCCTGCTTTTCAAGGTGTCACTTCTGTCACACTGAAAAAGCCCTCTGCTGAGAGGTGCTGCATCCCCAGATGTGCTTGACTCCATCTGGAAAGCAAAATTCTGCTTTCCAAGACTCCTTTTTCCATTGGCCTGCAGAGCTTCAGCCAACTTCCCCTACACCCTTGTTTATGCCTCAGGCAGGGCAATGCACGTGTCCCAGGCTGGGGAGGTGTTTCCTTGATGGTTGTTGCTGCTGGAGAATGTCACCCAAACAGGAACGTTTTGTGTGTGGTGCTGCAGCAGGTACTGACCCTCCTCTGTACCAGTGGGGTAGGAAAGCCCTCTCTACAGGGAAAGCTTGTACACAGCACAAAAATATTCAGTGCTGTGTCAACGCTGGACCTTTATTTATTGCACCTCAGTCATATTGCAAACTTCAGTGACAGGCTTTTATATGACCTTGGGCTATATTCTTACCTGAATAAATGGAAAGTGTTTCTCTTCTGAACACCTGGGGTTGTATTTTATATAAAATATGTACATTCTGGAGAAAACAGTAAATATGGCCATGAACTCCTGAGATCGAGTTTCTTCATCAAACATGCGCCACTTTCCCAAGGAAAAAAAAAAAAAAAGAAGCCCAGAAAAATGCTGAAGCTTCCCTGTACAAATGACAATAAAATATGATTGCCAGGCACAATTCCATCAAGTTTTACAACAATTGCTTTTGAGCTGTTAAGTATGCTGTGCTTTAGTCAAGGATCTTGTGCTTTTGTACACAAGCCTCATGTTTGGTGACATTGAACCTTCACATGCAGATACTGATTATTCAAAAAGGGGGGGAAGAAAGAAAACATGGGAAAGCTACTTTACATTTGTACTGCAGATTGTTCCCTTTTATCTGCAATCAGAACAAAGACTCACTCAGTTTTTATTACAGTCCTCTTGGAGGCTGTTAGCTACAGTGTGAACCTCTCTGGGGTTAAAGTGTAGAAAAATTGGGAGATGCTTGTGGTTTTGACAGAGAAGTGGAAGATTCCACTGAGAGAAAGGCTGGTACCTCTGTTGGAGAGTAACGGGAGACAGTGTTAAGTGAAAGATGTTAGCTCATTTACAATCACTTTAGTTCAGTTTACTCCCTGAGGTCACCATCCTGCAGAGTTCTGTGCAGGCTTTATGCTTTTCTGTATGAATAGTTCTGCTGGAGTCCTTAGCTTAACCAAATCATTATCCATAAGGATGAGCCAGGGCAGGGTGAGGGAGGTGCTGCTATTGTTAGCCAGGTATACATAATACATACCCTACTTGTATTGTCCAGAACTGTGGCTGAATACCATGGATTTTTACTTGGAAGTACTTCTGGGTTGTTTCGGGTTTTTTTTTCTTCCCAGCTTTTCCATTAGACCTTTTATATTTCCCTCCATATTCAGCACTTTGGCACCTGCCTGTGGGAGCAGGCTTCTGCAACAGGTGCCTTGGTTACTGGTTAATACAGCAGTGGTTTTGGCCAAAACACCTGCTGATGAGTCAGGAAAAATGACACAGAGCTGATTTTCAGTTGCTGGGTTTGCTTTAAATTTTTTGGCTCTGAGAAGTTTTTTCTCGAGTAAGAAGAGAGTGAGAAGTCATTGCTGGATGCTATTCCTGTCTGGGGAGGCAGCTGACCTCCGTGTTACTCGCAGAGTGAGTGGGCACAAAGCATCCTGGCACCTTTTTCTGGAGCCTGCCTGCACAGGGGAGGGGAGAGCAGCCGGATTCCAGGTGCTTGCAGGGCCGGGCTGCAGGACAGGCATTGCTAATGCCTGCATCCCTCTTCCCAACACGGCTTGCGAGGAGAGCATAGCCACAGGATAATACCATGGGAGTCTGGGTGTCTGACAGAGCTCAGAGGAAGGCTGCTGTTGGCTCAGGAGCAGCAGAAGCTGTTATGGTCACATGTAAATCCACACTGGATGTCAGAATGTCTATCCGTGAAAAGTGGGACCTTCCAGACCAGGCTGACAGCTGAAGGGGTGGGACCAGGAAAGTGGAACCTTCCTGGGTCACACAAGGATTTGAATAGCAGGGCTACTTTGAGTGACAAGGCATCACTTATAATTTTCTGCTCCTGTTTCCTAACTCTGGCTGCCCAAGGATTGATGGACCAGCCCCGTTTGCTTCCCACGAGCCATTTTAATGAGGGCAACTTTAAAAAAAAGTTAAAAGGAGTGGTGCTTTCAAGCTGTTGTCTCTAAGTTGTAGGACTCAGAGACAACTGGTGAAATGTCATTTAATTATGTCAGTCATGAGGGGCAGAGGATCAGCAATTATTTTTCTTGCCATGCCTCAGTTTCCCTTGATCGTGTTTAACATGCACATGCTTTCCCCATCTGATGCTCAGGGTATAATGACATTGTTAATTAGTCCCACGTTTTATGGCACTGATTCAGGTACCATATTTCAGGAAAGGGTGGCTAACAATCCGTTCTGGACCTCTCTTAATGAGCTGCATTGTGCTGCAAGAAGGGGTTAAAACCATCCAGAAAAAAAATCACCTCCTTTGTAACCTTTGTTTCAAAATCTTGACAACCCAAGGATGTTTGCTTTTCTCCCTGAAGGTTAAGTTGTCCTAACAGGTGCTAATTTTGTGTTTTCTTATGGAGATTTGTCCATATTAGAAGCAACTGTGAGCAAACAAAAAAGCCAATTAGAGTGCAAGGATATTCTTCCTCCTCCTTGTTTCCGTGTAGTCCCCAGCTATCTTTATTGGTCACCTTAAGCCATAGACTTATCCTTTCAAACCTTCTTGATATTCAGTAGACTTGTGCCCTCTTTGGGGAAAAAAACATCCTTTTAATGTCATGGGAAAAATACTGTCATGGGCAAGTAGATGATCCATGCTAACTGGGGTTTGTCATCAGCTTTGGCAATCTGTGTAGCAGGGTTTGAGATTAATGGAGCCAAAGACTTTAAGCAAATATTGTTGGCGTGTAGTTAAACTGTCAAGAGAGCAAGAAAAAGACTTGCTCTGCAGCCACTAAATAAAGATTTGTATTCACCAAACACAGTGAACCTTTTATTAGCAATTATTTGCAGCTCACTACCTTCCAAAAAGGAAACAATTCGGTGTAACTTATTGTCAAGGGTTTATTTGCAATTTGGTGCCTTTCTTTTCCCCCCCCCTTTCTTACTCTCTATTTTGAGAGTTTAATTTGAGCAGCACTGAAGCTTTATAATCTCTTTTTTCAAAACTCTATGGGCCAAATCCTTTGTGTCATAATTAGTTCATTTAATTTCAGAGAGATTTGAGTTTTTGGCCAAATTTGTGCAGGCTGTAAAAATAATAAATCCCCTCCCCGGCCAAAACCCCAACAAACAAAACCTCACACTGAAATTCTCCAAATCCAAATAATGGCTATTAATTATTACAATATGCTAACATGAGGTCCAGAATGTTTTCTTCCATGTATTCAACTATCTAGTTTGTGAGATGTAATAAACCAGAACACAACATCAATTATAATATTTTATGATTATTTTATACTCTTGGCAAAATGTATGTGCTGTTATCTCAAACCTTATTAAAGCTCAGCTGATTAGAGGTTGAAGTTTTTACATAAGTTATTGATGTTGTTTCTTTTATTCAAACATTTTCATAACAGACTAGCTAGGAAAATATTTTTCTTGGCCAGAACCTTAAGATATGAGAGACTTGTGTTGAAGGTAAGAGTATGCAACTGTTTGTTTGGATTAAGAATGCTGAACAAACAACTCCCTGCATCTGTCTTTGAAACAGTTCTCTAGCACAACACACTTACAGTTTCTGAAAAGAGACCAACATCTTGTGCTCAGAAAATGGGCTATTTAAAAATCACCTGTGTAGGTTGCTCATGGCTGTCAGACTCCTTGGTTATACAGTGGCTGTTTAGCTCCTCTTTCACAGAAGTTTCTGATATATCTGTTGCCTTAAAAATCCAATGATGCTGGTCTTCCCTGAAGTAAAACCAACCTGCACTGGTGTGCCTTATCTGCTTTTTTCACATTTCTGTCTCCTTGTTCCCCTTACCCACTGGGATAAGAGGGGGCTTAGGGCTTTATACGTGATGGGAAAATGGGGTGTCGAGATGGAGAGATGTCACATAGCTTTCCTAAAGTCCTCCAAGCAGCTTGTGACGAAAGGGAATTTGATCCTGGTCTCCTGAACTTCTAGGCTTTACTCTCAGGAGTGCTTGGGTAGTTGGTAACAGACAAAAGCAGGAGAAAACTGTTGGAAAACTTCAGTGATTGGAGAGGTACAAGCATTGGCATCAAGGCAGTGCAAGGAAAGGTGCCCTTCCTGTGAACAGAATTTAGAAAACTCTGTGTGCCCAAAGCTTGTTTTCTTTAGCTGTATCAGCTGATCCAGGAAAATATTATTGTTTAGAAACCTTGTCCCTCTATTTTCAGACCATCATAGCTACAGCAACACAACTCACTGGGAGAAAATATTCTCTGCAGAATTATTTTTGGGTCAGTATGTAAATTTCTGCTTCTGCCTTTGAATGTTTCTCTGGATTCTGGGGAAAAAAAAACCTAGAGCTAGCCTATAACAGACATGCCATTTAATTTTCCTTCATCCTTTTGACATGGAAAATGCATATCTGATGGAGGTTATTTGTTTTCACTTGCCATGTGCTAAGAAAGTTTATACATTGCAAGTATTACCAATCTAAACAACATAGGCTAATTGGTGTCCATATAAAAACAGAACAACATGGTTGTTTGAAGGATTGTCATGTGTTTCAGAGTGGAAATGTTTAAATGTCAAAAAGATTCAGTGTCTGTGATTGAACTTTCATCTGTCTTCTGGGTTTATAGCTATAGGAAGCCCTTCATCTCAATTGTCTTCAAGCACGACTTCATGCAAAGATGTGGATTCTGTACTTAAAGGATTCTTTTTTAATAGACAAAAGGTCTTTGTATGGAGTCATTAATGATCCTGGTTGCACGTGTGGTGATCTGTATTGACAAGGTGATGGAGGATATTTGAAAAGTGTTTCTTAACACTTCAGTGGGAAGTCACAACAACACGAGTGAAGAAAGATGAATGGCTGCTGAACAGCCTCCTGCAACACATGATGTGCTGTGCATGAAACATGTCTTGGAAGGAATTTAGTGCTGTGGAAGGTCCCATGTGTCAGCTTCTCTATAGTAAATGTTTACAGCTAAAAGATCTGCTGTTAGTTCCTTGGTGGTACTCAGAGTATCTTTCTAGTAGCCAAAGGACTTGACTGTACCAATACTTTATCTCTGCAGTCCTGCTGGGTCTTTGAGGTGGTGCAATGCCCTCTTTAAGGCTGTACTAACACTGGGGTAGAAATTCCTGTTCACATGGGCTGTTGTGAGCCAGAAGTAGCTGCACTGCAATCAGGTATCACCAAAGCAAGCAGTGACCCAGACACACTTTTTGATGAGCTGTGCTCTAGGCTTGTTATATGCTACTGGGCATAAAAAAGGGAATCTGAGCATAAATAACAGGTCATTTCACTTCCCTCTATGCCACTGGCCAAAGAAACCAGTACATACAATGCCCATTAGGCAATGAGGCTGAATCCATAGCAGAGAAAAAGTTTTTTCTCGCAGGATGCTTCTCTTTTCACATCTTGGGTCTTGGAAGCCCTGGGCAGTTGAAGTCCAATGGCAGGAGGAAGCAGAGCCCTGTTGTGCATGCTCAGTGTGTCTGGAGATTTTATAATAGATTATAATAGATTTTGTAATAGGCAACACTTGTGGCTTAGACCTTCCTTAATGTATGGCATGACAAGTAGGGATGCCCAGGAAGTGTAAAAACCTCTAAGGAGCAGCACAAAGGCTTGGGCAGCAGTGATGGTGACTCTGCAGTAGCTCTTCTGTTGCACTTTTTTTCTTTATCATAGAATTTCCCCCTTATCTATGGAAAATGTTCATGGTTCTTACTGATGTCTTGCTGTCATCTGCCCTAAGCTCTCTTCTAAAGAAGAAGAAAGAGCAGCATCACCAGAAATGTTCTGGGAAATGTCTGAAGGTGTAACTGGATGGTTGGATCATGTAAAAAGCTGAGTGGAACTGGAAAAATGGTTTGTGCATTTGGCTTCCAGGAGAAAATGCTTCTGAGGCATCAGGTCCTGACCAGTGCAATTCAAGTAGTGAAATGAAGGAATTTGGTCTTAGGAACTTGCTTTAGGTACTGGGCTCAGCTTTAATTGCTCAAGAGACATTTTTGTGTGCTTATCAGCTGTTTCTGAATCTCTTCTTTGGGTTCAAGAGCATGCAAAGCTTCCTGTGAAAATGTCACACGTGTTTACACCTTGAGGAGCTGTGATGAAGCTCGCATTGACCTGAGTGAAGTTGGGTAGCAGCTGTAGCTGTGAAGAGCTGGGAGCTTACCCCCACCAGCAGCAGTGCTGGGCAGAGTCACAGTCCTGGCTGTGCCCTGCAGTACCAGGGAGTGTCAGCATCTGCAGAAAGGAGTGATTTGGAGGTGGGGGGTGGGGGGAGAAGGCTGAGGTGGTTCCCAGCAGAAGCTCACACCACATAAGCTATTTCCTCTCCAGCCCATCTCAGGACACTCCTTGTTGACATATGTGTTTCCATTTACTCTGCAGTATGTTTGCCAGAGGGCAATTGCTCCTTTAACCCCAACCCTTCTCTTTATGCCTTCTCTGTTTGCTCATTTTAACCCTGTTCCCTTTATCATTGCCCATCCCTCCCCTCCTCTCTCCTCTGCCTCTGCCTCCTATTTCTTAATCTGCCTTGGTTTTTCACCCTTTGGGTTTTTTTCCCACTTCCTCCCTCCCTCTGAATTCCCCACCATCTGTCCCCTCCTCTTGACTGCTCTCTTCCATCTTTCCCCCTCATTCTTTCTCTTGTTCTTTTTTTTCTTTACTCACAGTGGACTAAAGGTCATTCTCAAATGGAAAAAGATGCCCTTTCTGGTGTCATACCTCTGTCTTTGGTTCCATTTCATCATATATGAGGTTCTAGGAGCCTAGAATTTCCTTTTTTTCTTTAATTTTCTTTTTTTTATTTTGATAACAGCTGAATGTACTCCAGGAGTTCCCAGAGACAGCAGGTAGCCACTATCCAAACTCCAAAACAAACCCCCAAAATGGGAACATTTAGGGCTGTGTGCACACCAATAAAGCATGTCTGGGTCGGTGGAGCTATGCCAGTCACACCAGTTAAGGACCTAGTTCAGGACTGGGTTACTTCCCTTCTTCAAAGAAATGACTTGCAGTATTTGCAACATTTTCCTGGATTGTGTACATGAGTTAGATTTTCAGCATTTCCTATTTTCTATTACTTTGACTGAGCTTGGAACCAGTCCCCAGCCTCATATAATAATGCCTTTTGTATCTGCACTTGGCACTCTCAGACAAATCTGTGCAAAGAATCATTTCTGGTGGAACAGCATTGCAGAGAGGAATGGCTTTTCATAAAAAATTTTAAATGTATATATATATATGTGTGTTGGCAATTGCTGCATAAATGTTATAGCTTATCCTGGCAAAACAGCACTTTTGCTGTTACAGGGGATTTCCTTAGGGAAACTGGTATAAATTATCCCAGCGGAAGCATCCTTTTTGCTGGTTGTGAGGAAGGTGGGTCCAAGAGCAGTGCCAGTAAGGCATTACTAACACAGTTTTGGCCTTGGAATTGACTTAGCATTGTTCAAACTTGTGCTGAGGAGGTTGGTGTGTTTAAAATTTGAGCCAGAGCATCTGTGCTGCTTGTTACATGTGCGTTTTTTCATAATGACAATTTTTTTTTATTAGCATCTTTTTCAGTAAAACACATAAATAGTCTCTGTGAGTAAATCTATGCTAAAATGAAAGAAGCCAAGATTGGGTTTAATGGTGACCCAGGCTCTTTTTTGCTCTTTCTTTCAGTTGGAATTTAGGGCTCAGTATCACCCCCTCCAAAAGACACTTTGGTATCAGTGCTACCTAGACTAAAGACTATAGTATTTTAAAGGCTTCATTGCATCCAGGAGTTCTGGAAAATCATGTTGGAAAGGAGCCTGAGTAGGAGGTGCCTGCATTCACGTGGCTGTGGGATCTGAGGGCTGGTGGAAGGGCTCCACGTGTCTCTTCCCTGTGCGGAGGAGTTGTCATAGCGCAAGAATCGCTCCCCGTGGGCTGTGGCTGGAGAGGTCAAAGTCATCTCCCACTTTGGGAGGTGGGGTTTGAGCCTCTGTGTGCCCTGGATTTGTACTTTGGACCCCAATCTGCTGCTTGTTGTATCAGGGTTATGTTAAGCCCGAGTGAAAATAATTTGAGCGGCGGCGTACGAGCTCATTGTGCCTTAATAAAGAAAACAACACCACATTCACTCATCACACTTTGAAATTAAAGCCCTAGTGTCATAAAAGGGAACTTTTATTGTTTTCAGAGAACATAAAAGCCCTTGGAACAAAGTCAGAAGGGTATTTTGATGAATAAGGTCAAAGTCTGGTGTACATAAAGTGAGCATTGTACAGCATTCTAGGTCGCACTGAGTGTCAGCAAGTTACCAGAAGCCCTGATCCTGTCAGCACTCAAATGTGTGCGTGAGCTTGCCCTTGTAAATACCCTCATTCAAACACAACTGCAGCAAAGTTATGCTCCAACATGAGTGTTGTAAGAATCAGCGTTTTCCTAGTAAAATGTTAAGGAATCAAGATTCTGAAATCCCAAATTGGCCTCATAGAGCCAAAATGTGGGTTTTTCTATTACACGAAATTTTCAAAGCTCTCTTAAGCTTTTCTTTAGAAACTTAAAGAATTTCATCTTGATGTTCATTTTTTTTATAACATCCATTATTAGTTTTAAATAACAAATATTATAATTGTAAAAAAACCCAACCTCCCCCCACGTAATGACATTCCAAAAGGGTTTTTTTTTATTTTTTTCCCCCGTTCAGTAAAATTTCTTTATAAATCATCAAATTTGCAGAGAAAGACTTAACTTTGGCACAAATACCCTTTCTCAATATTTTTATGATGAGTTCGAATATTCAAGACAACTGAAAATCTGCTTTCCTGACAAAAAGTTGTAATGGTGAAATTGCTTTCAAGCCCCTTCTAGACTGGATTTAATGATCTTTAAAAAAAATCTGCTTTCTGTATCTCCCCTCCCCCTGCCACCCCTCTCCTCCCAGTTATCCTGAAACTTGGAGGTTTGGAGTGTACAAAATCTTTTTATAGCTATTTTGGTATGTTTTTTTCAAATTATTTTGAAATTTAAAAAAAGGTAAAATAGCACTTCTGTGGAAGAGAAGGCAATTCAATCACGAGAAAATACTTTTTGTTGCTGAAAGGACAAAAAAAATGCATTTAGTTGTCCAAATTTCAGCAGAGACTAACACCAAACCTGGTAATATCAAAAGTGTAAATTCCCTGCTTTGGCTTTAGCTGGTGGAGGGTGAGGTGCATCTCTCTGTACCTCTTTGCTCCATGAAGGCTGGTCCCCTTCGTGCAGGGTGACATGCAGCTCCATTCCCCTGCAGTTGTAGCTATTCCTGTCTCTTAAATAGGCAGTATTTAACTTATGGTACCTCACCATGGCCCAGATGTCCAGCCAAAGCAAGGATGACCTTGGGTATGGATCCTCCTCATCCAGGGGACATGAGAGATGCAGCAGGAGGAGAAGAGGAAGGGGAGAAGCAGAGGTTGGAAGCCGTGCAGCCTTCCAGCTCCATCTCAGCTGTTTGAAGCTTTAAACAATTTGAATAATGACTCTGAAGTGCGGAATAAAAGGTGGCAAGGAGAGCTTGTTGAAACAAATAAGATTTTTCTTTTTCTTTTTTTTTTTTTTTTTTTCCCTCTCCACATGAGAGAAGGCAGACTGCGACTTACAATGAGTGGTGTGAGTCACCGAGACAGAAAAAACCCACCAAGCCACAGCCTGTTTGCTCGTGCAATGGCTGTGCTGCTGCCCTCCTCCATCCCTTCCCTGTTTTGCTCCCGAGCCCACATGGCAGACATTAGATGCCGATCTATTCTTGAACTGTTTCTGGTTTCTTTGTGGCACCAGCTGCGGGGGAGCGGAGTCACGCGAGCAAAGGAGGATGTTTGGTGGCTCTGCCAGCCGTGCCCAGCCTGGTCGCCCCACAGTCTGGCACCAAATGTGGAGGCAGCCTCATCCACCAGATTTCTCAGCTCCTCCCAAAGCGAGTGTGTGTGCATTTGTTTTCGGGTGACAGGGAAAAAAAAAAAAAAAGACAGAGAGAGAGAGAGAGAAGAAAAAGAAAGGATCAAAGTGTTAATTGTAAAACATCTTGTGGTGCCAGGTGGAAATGAAAGCAGGGTGATCAGTGAGATATGTGATGGGGATGTAACTGAAGTGCATTTTCCAGCAGCTCATTAGAATAACGAGGAACCCACAAAGGACATGGGAGACGAAAACAAGCTTTGTTACTCTGTCATTATTTTTAGGAGCAATGTGATACCACTGAGGACTGGGTTAATAAGAGATAATTGCTGGCTTTATTCTTGCTTTTCTCTCTTTTTTCCCCCCTCCCCTCTTTCCCTGAATGGTTTTATGGGATATGGACTTAGTAATGTTGTGGCAAAGTGTCATTTCCTGTTTTATTGGGATGACTCAAGTGTGTGCGCTGTGGCGGAGGTCAGGAGCGCGTTTATGAAGTTTGCACTGTGGTTAATTAGTAGGAGTGGGCAAGTTTCCTTCTCCCTGTCTCTTTGCTCCCGTGGGGGGACAGAACAAACTCTCCATAAATTTGCCTGGACCATGCTGATCTCGCACAAGTTTGATCCTGAAATGATGCCCAGTAAATCAGCCTGTGACCGCTCCCAGGACTCCCCATCCCTGTGCTCAGGCTCCGCAGGAATTGCAATCCTGCCCATGTGGAGCTTATTGAAACCCTTGGATTTTGGACAGCAGAGGGGTCTGAGCAATCAGCTGCTTTTCCTTCTTTGCCCAGGCTACTTGAGTGACATTTGGCAAACACTCTTCTGTCTGTGGCCAATTTTCTCCCCTGCTCTGGATTTGCCTTTGTTAGGCTGTACCAAATGCTGCTAGTCCCAGGTCCTGGGACAGCCACAGGTGTAAGGAACTTCTCTCCATGACTTGTGTCCTGGCTGTTCAGGCCCAATGCAGAGGCAGCTGTTGGGCAAACACAGATCCAGGGTAGGGCAAGTGGAAAGGAAAAGTGCTTTTGTGGTTGGTGGTACTGCAATAAAACAGACTTGCTGTTTTTGACGAGTTTAGGTCGCTATTTCCATAAAACCTTCATATTATTGTATTAGTTGATATAACTCATTTTTATTTTATGTTTTTATTATCTTAAGGCCAGCTCTTGGCTTTATTTTATAGCCTTGATTTAGCTGTCTGACTTCCTGGGATGGCAGAGAGATTCTCAGCTGTCATTGAAGAGCTCTCAATTGCTCATGGGTTTGTACTTGCTGACCTAATGTGAGGCTCAGGGGCTGTATTTGCAAGGATCTACAGAAAAAAAAACTGGTCAGGCAGCCAGCCCACCCCCAAGCTCATCATGCTCTTTCTGAATTTCCACAGCAGTGTTGAAGGACTCCATGAGGGGAGTATGGCCACTGATGGCTCTTGGGTGCTAACAGAAACCCAGAAAGGGAAATATTCCACAGCACAGCCAATTGAAGTTTTCAGCTGCTTGGAGAAAAATTCAAAATGCTTAAATTTGGTGGAGATGAGCCGGAGAAAATAGCAGAATGATCAAGGAGAAATGGGGCTTTCCACAAATTAAAAGAAGAAAACTCATTAAATTAGAAAGGTTTTTCACTTTGACCCAGGGATTTTTCAATAGACTTGTGTGCAGAAGAGCTGAGGCAGAGAGTTTTATACTTATTTTAAATTATATTACTTGGTCTAAACCTGTATAAATTAAGGCTGAAAATGAAAAATAATTTTTGTTGTATTTCAATGCCCCACCTTTTTAAGACATAATCAGAGTACAGATTAAAAAAAAAGCCTCTGGAAATACAATTGTTCAGATCTGATCTGGGTTACACTAGTAGAAAATCCAGAATGCAGTCATAAAATATGTTAATACCCATCAAAAGAATGTTAGTGAAGAGATTTGCTCTTTCTAATAAAGTATATCAAGCAGAAAATTTTACAGTGAAGGGGAGGTAAGCACCCAGTTTAACTTTATAGCTATGTGGGTAAAAAAAGTATAGCCATAACGTGGGGTTGCAAAATGTGGAGCTTGAGGTTGGGAATCAATCTCTTATTTCAGCCTGCTCCACAGTCTGATGGTGTTGGACACAACAGCTGCTAGAGCTCCATTCAGGCCATGTGGCCACAGATGAGGTCAGAAATACTCCACAGGGTGATTGTGTTGTGATGTCCAACCCTGTGTTTGGCTTCCTCATGTTCTTCAGAGCAATGCTGCAGGCAATGAATGTATCAGAAGAACTGGAGTGTTTGAGACTGCAGGTTTGGGAAGGAGCAGAGAAGGGTCATCTGAAGGAATGCAGATGGAGAAAGTGGCATGGAAAAGGCTGGGAAATGTTTGAACCAGCAGAAAGTCAACAAAGCTGATGCTGGCTTGGCTGTCAGGACTCCTTTGAGATAAACTCTCAGTGGAGCAGAGACAGTGTTTGCCTGCTGCAACCCCACAGTTTTTCTTATCTTTTTATGCCTTTTATTTGATTTATAGAGGCACTTAGTGACCCGATGTGAGGGTATAAGCATCAGTCAGGGGGACACTAATATATTCTCTTCTCTGTTTCTAATGAATATCCATGTACTTAGTCTCACTTTCAGAGTTGTATATTGTAAATGTGGGTTAAATTAATCAGTAACTGGTCAGCATAGATATTTGGAGGAACTTTAAAAACCAGAAAAGCAACTCATGTTCAAATCCCACTAGGAGTGGGGTGGAGCCATCAAAAGAAGGAAATGAAAATTGAAAGCAATCTTAACTTGTACAATTAGAGATGGGAGACCTGGAAACCCAATAGGTCTGAAAGCGACCTTAAGGTGATGATAGACAGCAGATGAAATCCAAGTTCTTAATACAATGCCAAAGGCAGGGAGCAAAGTGGCTGTTTTAAGACCTCCTACCACTAAGCTTTTCTGTACACATGATCACAATGAGCACTGACATCTTGGTGCTGGACAAAGATACCAATGAGTCAGGTTTTAGAGAACAGGTAATGTTTAAGGAGCTCAGAGGGCTGACCTATGGGAGAAACAAGAGAGGCAGTGCTTATGAAGAAAATTAATGTCAAAGAGACAACCACTGCTGTTGAAAAACACTGAATGAATTACAAAGAAAGGACGAAAAGGAGTCATTACAGGTGAACTTGATGCAGGTTTAAGGAATGAAATTCCTATGGATGCAGATACAAAAAAGGGATAAAGAGAAATCTTTTGGAGCAGGCAGCAGTATAAACAGTAGATGAATTTCAACTAGTGGCACTCTGAAGCTCAGTCTTAGATCAAAAGTCTAATTTAATCCATGGTCATTCTGAACAAGGGACCTGAAGTGAAATGCCAGGCTTTAGGGAAAATCCAGATCACTTCCAGATTGCTGTAATTTCCTGGAGTGCTACAACTCCAGGATCATCTCTGCTTTGAAAAATAAGAAATGTTGGCATAGAGTGACTATGGGGATGCTGTAATGGCAGATGGGCACCAGAGTGGAAGTTCTAACATGGGAAGGCAGCACGGGGTATGGACTACGTGCAGTATTCTGCCTACTCAGCTTATGGTAGGTGGTCCAGGTTTCTTCACTCTCCCGGGCACAGTTGAGTCTCCCAGAAAAAAAAAATTGAAAAATCGTTTGTGCCTTTAATAATTGAGCCACCCTTGGTGGCACACGAGGGAGAGCATGCATTTCAAATTACTGGGAAAAAAAGAAGTGGTTCCCAATCTTATCCCAGTTTGTAAACCCACCAAAGTGTCTGAGAGCCTTGAACAGCCTCCAGCATCACAATGTTTGCCTATCCCAACTTTGTCTCATTATTTTCCTTCCCTTGCACCTCTGTGCGTCTGGAGCCCAGCTGAGAATGAAATGAGCAGCGCCGAAGGACTGTGAGAAAGACGATTTGTGTGGTAAACCCAGCACAGCCAGAAGCAGGAAGTACCAGATTTATCATGGGAAATCCTCTTCTTGTTAGATGTTTCCAGCCTACTTCTCCAGGCTTAAGCTATCTCAGTGCTGCGTGTAGGCCCTGGTTCAACAGGGATGCTCTGCATTTGCCAGACTTGAAATGCATGAAGTTAATTAGCACCCTGTTAAATCAGGGCTCTGTCACTGTGTCAGACAATCCCCATTGACTCAGAGCTGCTTGAAAATTTCCTGTCTCCTGGGATAGCATAATAAAGCTACAGAGGGAGTTTAAGTTACTCAAGATGGGGTTGGATTCCCCATGTTCTGCTTTGGAAATGTCCTTTCTACTCCCCCCCAGCTCTGGCCCTATATAATACATGTAGCTTTGGGGCTCCAGGCCACCTCCTGAGGAGCAGGTCCTCTGCCTGCCACCACTATGGCAGCCCTGCAGTCAGTCACAACCTCCCTGAGTCTGGTCCTCACTTTTTCCATCATGTCCAGACTTAGGAGCCCATTTTCTTGCTTCCTCATGTTACTGAGTAGAGCTGAATCAGTGGTGCCTTCAGGCCAGACTGTGGACAATACCTGTGTGTATCCATTTTCTCTGCTGCTGTGGACAAAGAGAAGCCCTGCCCTCCCTCCCTCCCTGTCTTCTGCTCTGGCTGTCCTCAAAGGAGGATTGTCACCCCCTCGCCCTGGAGATGGACTCAGAGCTCTTAGGGACCTTCTGGATGTGCAGCCACTGGCAATAGGGAGCTGCACAGCTCCCCTATGTACCACGTGGAGAAGGATGTTTGTCTGTTTTCCCTTTATTCTGCTTCCTGCTGGGTCTCTTTGATGATTATTAAGTAGGAAGAGATGGTTAGATCACTCCCTATGTGCTTTCTCTGCTATTCATGATTTATGTCTCTCCCATCATAGTCCATCCATCTGCCTTTGTGTTTCAGGGTACCTGCTTTTCTCTGGATGAGCCTCTGTCACTGCTGCACCGGTCTGAGTTGTATGCAAATTAGCACTAATCAAGAGGAATAAGCCAACCAACAGCTAGGACATAGCAGGGTGTCATGAATGATTTATAATTATTTCCTCCTAAAACCACTTGACATTTGCCATTACTTGAAGTCTGTTTGCTGTGCTTGAATCAGGCAGAAACAGATCTCCCATTGAACATAATGGGGGTCATTCCAGCAAGCAAAACTGTATGTACTGTCTATGGCTACAGTATAATTTTATTGATTTAAAGTGTTTTAAGTAAAGGCATGATTTCAAGGCTGGAGATAAAGGTGGCTCGTTGGTGTAATTGCACAGTAATCTTGTTCAGTGCCCCAAATAACACTGTGATGTGTCCTAATTTATGGACAGCGTGCAGATGAAGTGATTAGAGGTCTGGGATGATGAGGCTGCAGTATGGAGGGCATGAATGAGTGGGAGGAGATGGCAGAGTCCTAGGCAGAGGCACTTCACGAGGGCAGGCAGCTCCGCTTCGCACTTGGCCGATGTTCTGCTGGTGGCCACTGCTCGTCACGGGGGAGCAGAGGTCAAAAGCAAGGACTATGAGCTTTTCAGCTTGGATGTGAGTCTCTCAGGGGCTTCCACAAAAATTTTGGGGGGTGTCTAGAACTGGTTTTTGAGTCAGGCTTGTTTCCAAGCTCTTCTGTTAATAACATAGCAGTCTGTTTTCACTGGGGATGGTGTGTATCTTTGCTGGAGCTGCTTCCTGACAAAATGAAACCAAAGGGAGGCTGAAGGTTGTTGCAGGCATTATGTTAATGACTCGTGTTCTTAAGCTTTGATGATTCTTTATTCAAATTAAGAACTTTAGCAGCATTGCTTCTCAAAGCATCCACCTGGATGCTGGTCTGGAGCTTCTGGGAAAGGATGTATTCTATCTTATGGGAGTCAAGCAATGCATCACAATGGCTGTAGGATTCTCATGGCTGTGAGACCTCAAATCTGAGAGAGGGCAACAGAGGAGAAGTCCTGAAGGTCAGTGTTACAGTCTTTTAAGGCCAAGAAATTTTAAACCACATGTGCTGAGTGTAAGGGGACCCTGCACAGCAGGTTGAGGATGCTGAGCAGGAGCAAGCTGGCCTGTGACCCTGAGTTTCCATACTGTTGTATTTTGCTTTGATACCATAGTGACTATTAAAAAAAAAAGTGAGAAGTGATAGATTACAGCAGAACTCATGCAAATCTCTTGTGTTATTTTAGCAAGTTAATATGTGCCTAGCACATCCCAGTGGGATGCCAGTGGCTTCCATGGAATTTTACTGGAAATGAACTGGGTACGTCTGGTCAGAGAAGGAAGCCTCAGGCTGCTGGCAAACTTTTGCTCTCTCTCTGATTATTTTATTGAGATACATATAGGTATGTATGTGTATACAGTAATTTAAGGCTAAGACTATTGTATTGACTCTCATTTTCAAAAGGTTTTGAAAGAAAACAGGAGCTTTGTTGCCTTGCAGCTGAGCTAGGGAAGCTGAGCTGAGGTGAATCTTCTCTAACATGGCTGTAAGGCTGGCTCGAGAGAATACTCAGGGACTGATTATCCTAATTTCATTGCCAATTCATTGACAATTTCATTGTCATTTCACACTACAGGCTGGGAGATCTTGAAGGCTCTATTCTGGACTTGTTCTATAATTCTTTCCTTACCACCTGGCATGGTGGAAGGACAACATACCTATTAATTTTGGAGTTGCCCCTGAAGAGCTGCTGAGGCCAGCTTAAAGGCATTAGTGAGTTTGGCAAAGCACAAGCTAAAAGGAGAATTTTTTTGTGAAGACAAGGGAGATGGGAGAATTCATATATGATGAGAGAAATCATCTGCATGAAGAGATCTTAGACAGCAACCTTGGAAGGGGTTGGAGAAAATGGATTGTTCTGTTTAGGGAAAAAAAAAAAAAAAAGGTGAGATATGATAAAAACATTCCAGTATGTTGAGGTTGCTGGAGTGGCAAGAAATAATCTGTTGTCTACTTTCATTAGCGTTCAGACAGAGAATCGTGGATTCAAATACAATCAGGGAAATTAGTGGAATTCTTCATCAGGTTCTCATTGCTCATGTTATCTGTTCAGCAAGAAGCCTCTTAGCTTCTGGGGTAGGAGGTTTCAAGGTGTCTGTATAGGTCTGTTTGCTACCTGCCACACCATGGGTGAAAAAATAAGGATCCTCTCTCTGCCAAGAGACTGAGCTACAGGTGGTAGGATTTTTTTTTTTTTTTCACTTGATGCTTTACAGACAGAGACCTCACTGAACAAGGAGGTCCTGGACACTATTGCTGTCTTAGCACCAAGCATGGGCAGAACATGGTCCCATTTGCCTCGAAGTTACTGTGAAGACACCACTCTGAGATGGCAGTTGCTTGCACACACCACCCATGTGAAAGAACGATGATGTGCCTTAATGGAATTTGCCCTGTCCATGGATTCAAACCCCAGCTTTGTTGGTTGATCTTGGCCACAGGGCCATAATCCTGTCCTAATGAGAACATCAATGCTATGAATGACTAGAACCACTTCAGCCTTCTCCCTGTCATTTTCTGTGACAGTGATGAGCCAGTAAAAGCAGTTCCCTCTTAGGGTTTTGACTTTATAATGTTTTGGCTTTGGAAGATTTTTGGAATCCGACTAGGCAGAAATAGAAAGAAAGGCCTCTAGAGTGGCATGCAGGGCACATGAAAATGTCCATCAGTTCCTCTCTACTTGGGTGTGTGCTTCAAGGGCGAAGATGGCTGTGGTAAAAGCATAATCGATTATGAGACCTTAATTGCTTTTGAAATGACCACAATCTTTTTATTACCACAGCAAAACGTGCTTTGGACTCCACTGTGGCCAGTGTTTAGATTGAGGCAGACCACAGGATGAAAAGAGCATGACCCTGCTACTCAGTTCCCCACGCTCCTGTCTAAAAACAGATAGACAAAAAAAGAAAAAAAGAAATTTTCCACATATTCTGGTCCTTGGAGCTCGGCAAGCTGCATCTAGCTGGAGGCTGCAGTATTTGAGGTCCTGTGTTACTAATTTTATGGAGCAGAGCATTTGCATTTCCTCACTCGTCCATGCAGTCTGGAGGCAGTTTGCTGGTCATTTTATGTCCTCGGAGAATATTCTTGCCCATTTCTTCAAGAGGAGGGAGCTCTTTAGCCTGTTTTAGAGGCAGCACCAAAGCAAAGACTTCACATGTGACAGTCAATGTTGAAGACCCCCTCTGGAGACTGAGTCAATGCCCTGGCCATTTCCCACC
Organism: Peucedramus taeniatus; assembly: GCA_013400575.1. Lineage (NCBI taxonomy): Eukaryota > Metazoa > Chordata > Aves > Passeriformes > Fringillidae > Peucedramus > Peucedramus taeniatus. Next base: position 817,534 of record WBNO01003371.1, on the reverse strand, counting down.
TGGGTGTTGAGTATCTCCAGGGATGGACCTTTCTGGTCACCCTGTTTCAGTGCTTGACCACCCTCACCAAAAAACAAAAAAGTCTTTGGTTTCTCTTTGGGTTAAATTGAAGAGGGTGAAATGTGGACTCAGGTTTTGGCTCATGTGGCTCTGTGCTGTCTGCACTGCATACCTTGGCTTCTCTTTGTGGAGGCCAAATTGGAAGTGACAGTCTCACACTTCTGTGGCTGATGTTAATGCCTGAAATCTGGCTCCCTGGGACAGAGGTTTTGACTTACCTCTGGCATTTCAGGCATCTCACATTCCATTTTCTCCAACATTTTTAGCCTCCACTGGGCCAGTTTCACAGATGGCTCCTTTACAGCCAAGAGGAATCATTCCTGTTTCTTCTCACCTGAAGTGTGGTCCAGTTGTTTTATGATGTTACAGCAAATCTGCATGTGGTGGAGAGTGTTTGTGGGCCCGACCCAAGCCTTTCATATTGCCTAGAAAGAATTTTCTCCTTTACTCATTCCTTTTTCCTCTGTCATGCTCTTGGGAATTCAGTGGGACTTGTGACAAGGAACTGGTGAGCGGAGCCTGGCTGCAGAGGGTTGCACTTGTGAAATATCTCCATTTTAATCCACATGTTTGTTCCAGCTAGACTATTTTCACAGCTGCTTACAGAGGAAAAAAGGGATACTAACAGATCTTGTGAGAGACCTCTTTAGTGCTTCAGTTTCTCATTTCTAAACATCCTTGTAAAAGGAATCACATCCACTTACACAAATGCCCCAAATAGACTTTTCTGTAAACTGAGGGAGGAAAAAAAATATTCAGTCTCTAGTTGGAATTTAATTCAACAAAGGGCTGAACCCTCCCAGCACTGGAGCTGTTCCACATTTGCATCCGTTGAGGATGTGACCCCCAGCCCTCAGCCCTAACTGAACTTTCTCAGTAGTCTTATACAGCAGTAGGACACACAAGCTAAAAAATAAATGAAGATTTCAGTGGGAAGCATTTACAAATCTGTATTGTTTCCTTGGTTTCACTGCAACTCTAATTTTAATCCTAATGATAAAAGCTGTAGTATTACTAAGATATAGTTCTGGGGTTTTTTTCCCTTTCTGGTCTTGGGTGGTCTAGAATGTGCAGTAATTCATGTTCTCAGCTGGGTTTCCACCACATTTCTGATTGACCTGATTACTTTCCCAATGACAGAATCCAAAATTGAAACCACATCAGAACTCACTGGAGTTGGTTCTGTTTTTGATGTTCCTGGAGCTTCTCTGGTGGCTCAGCAGGATATATGTCTTCATGAGGGTTTTTTAACCCCTTTTTTTTCCTTCTTTTTTAAAATTTTTTTTCTTCTCACGGTGAGCTTACATTTGGGACGTGAATTATTTAGGGAAGTCCTGAAAGGAGGGCAGCAAGGAAGGAGAGCATTCAACAGAGATGTTATATTTTAGGTCTTAATTCTGGACATTAGCACGTATGGCTTGAGGGAGGTGTGCAGAGAAAAGAGCTTTTTCTGCAGAAAAAAGGATCTCTCATGACATTTTATGTTGTTGCACTAACCCCTTATTTCCTTATACCCCCCCCCATCCTCTGGAAAGATGGACACATATTACAGAAGTCTAGAACTTCATTTTTTATCAGCTTTGCTGTAAAAGGAAAGACTACAACAAGTTGAGCTGAATTTATAATAGTAAAGAGTGCTTGTGATGGCATTGGGAAGGTTCCTCTGAAAGCCATGGTGCCTCATTGGGAGTCCTGAATCTGAACGTAACTGAGTGGGGAGCTTTGTTTGGTTCCTTTTCCTTCCTGGCAGAGCAAAGGAACAGAGCAAAGTGTAATGGGCTCTTCCCTCACACTGGGACTGGTTCCCCTCCTCTTTCTCTGGCTCCCAATGAGACATAAAGTCATTAGGGCAGTATGTGATGTGGGGTTGGAGGCAGTCCAACTTACACCGAGGACTTCCTCGTGCCCCGGCACGCACATCTTTGAACAGTTAATATCCACATTTGCATGACACGGGTAAGGTTGCACCGAGGGGAACACGTGCCATATTAGGTAGTGTTAATGGTACTGGTACCTTCTCCTATTTCCTCTGCTCCCTAAAAGAGTTTGGAGGTGGGAAAGCGAAGCTGCGTGCTCTGTGTTTCCATGCGGTCATGGAAAACGGGGATCCAGAGGACATCTAGTTTGTGCTCAGCTCAGTAGCTCCTCCTAGCAGAAAATCCTCACTCTGAGGTGTACTGTTTTCTGAGCCCTTTTCAGAAGGTGGAAAAGGCATTTTGCAAAACAATAGGAAGTGGATAGTGTCGTGAAAACACGCTCCAGCTGAGTTTTGGCACCAGCAACACAAAACTTAAAGAATCTTATCCAACCCTTCATGGCTTTCAAAATGAACATTGCGATGCTGTAAGTCAAATAACATTGTCCAACCCTTTTCATCCTGTTTGTAATTCCACTAGGGACATCATTACCGTAACCAGCTGCTCTGGGATTCTCTAATGAAAACTTTGTTTCTGAATAGAATAATTAAACCTTCATATTCAATTGTCAAACAGCTCCATCTTTGCTCAGTGCATGGATGTGATTAGCCACAGCAAAACATTCTGCAGCTTAAACTCACAATTGCATCTAGTATAAAAATGATTAATTAGGCGACGTGCTGCTTGGGAAGTTTACAAGCAGATCAATGAATAATGTTTAAGTGAAAATTTTATAGAGACGTTACGGGCACTGCAGGTTTTGTGGAAGCTTTTCTGACGGCTTACGGATGCCTGTGTTCATGTTCCATAAAGAAATTCTACATCATGGAGGCAGGTTCAGAAGTTGTATGCAGGAAGGGGTGAACCCTGAGGTTTTTGGAGTTTTCTTTCTATAAATGTTTTTGACAGAAACTCAGTCCTTTTCCCTCTCTCAAAGCTAAGTTTTTAGTGTGAGCAATATTTCCCCAATTCCATTAAAAATACATTTTTTGCTCTTGTGTGTTTTCTTCATTTTTCTGCTGAATGGCGGTACAAAAGGGAAAGATTGAATATGCCTGGGAAAATTACCTGTGAACTGCAGCTAATCCACTATCAGTGTTTGCAGCATTAAAAACAATAACTGATCAATTCAAATGCAGTAATCCCCAGTCTTTATTTTATTATGTGGTTTGTTTTTTCTTTTTTTTTTTTCACATGCAGAGAAATGCATACTAATGCACAGTTGTATTTTGGTATTACAAATAATTTTATGATGTCATTCTTAAACTTTTCCAGCTTCTTTTGAAATGTAGATTTCCTGTGTCCATCATCTTTGTGGCTTACTGACTTATATTAGAGATGAATCAGGGCTTTTAATTGCACAATATTACAACTAAATATTATCTTAATTGTTCTCTACAGCTGTTTTGGATAATTTCTTTAGAAAAAGTTGTTAATGCTTTTAATTCAATAGGGTGATTCCTTGTAGTGCAGGAATATCACAGTGGAGCAGTTCTTGAGATGTCTTTGTCACCCTTCCTTTTAGTTCCCATCAGAGCATCACAGTTTTCTGCTCCTTGCTGCAGCAGCCACTCCTTCAGCTCTGGTCATGGAGATTGTTGGGTTTGGTGTTGGGTTTTCCGAGCTCTTTTCCTACAGAAAGCTCAGAAAGGACATAGGATGGAGGCAAAAAGGAATTCTCAAAGAATAATTCTGTCTTGTATGCATGTTCCACAGATGGCCCTATGTAAATATTTTTGATTTTCACCTTAGTTGTCCTTACATTGACAGTCACAGGCTTTCCCTGAAGTTACTTTCAATATATCTTTCTCCCTGTCTGCAGCCTTAAGGATAAAGACAAATAAACAAAGGCAAGCAAGCGCATTTCTATCCTGTACTGTATGTTGCCAAAAATAGTAGTCAGATGGAAAAGATTTTTCCAGAAGTCTTCTGCTGCATAATCTGTTTCAAATAAAGATAATAAAATAAACAACTGTTTATAAAGAGAATGTGAATGAGCAGGGCTCCCCTGCTGCCTGTTGAGAGGACGCTCAGTGCAGACGTTGTCTGCGAGAATTCCTGATCTGGCATACAAAGTTCTGGTTTTTATCTCCAAACCCCCTGCTCTGAAGCACTAGGGACAGATTTCAGGAAACCTATGTTAAATATAGGACCCCAGGAATCTCCCAAGCTCTGGTGTGAACAGGAAAGTTTCGTGATGTAGACCCTGGATCCTCATCTCCATCATCTGCAGGCAAGGTATTCGAATGGTCCCTCTCTGTCTGTTTGGCTCAGTGGTGGGAAATGTGGACTGGGAGACTTATCAGTTAACTTTGCTAACAGGCACTGCAGAGCAAACTGTGATCTGTGTAAATACTTATCTACCCAAAGAGGTGTCACTTTGATAGAGCTGCTGCTGCTCAGTTCCCATTTACCATGGATGTTCATGAGGTCCTGGAGATAGGAGTATGCCCCCTTTCCAGAGTTCTGTGTTTCCCCTCCAACATTGCTTCGAAGTCTTTCTATTTGAAGATTTCCAACTCATCTTGCATTGAGAGTGATGGCCAGAAATCCACACAGAGCAGCCTTTCACACCACAATATGTTTAAGAAAGTCTGCCTCCAATCCTGGCCACATAGCTTGAAAAGCAGAGGAGCAACAAATGAGCAAACGCCAGGGCATGTGGGAAAGGAAAAAGTGACCGAGACTTGGGATTGCTTTTTCTTTCTTTGGTTATTTCTTTTTTTTTTTTTTTAATTTTTTTTTCTGGAAAGATTTGATTCAAATTTTGCTTTGGACCCATTTTCCTATTAAAAATTAAAAAAAACCCTAAATCCTAAACCTAAGTACACAAAGAAACAGATTTCCCGTCACAGGAAAAGAGGAGAGCAGACCTATATGGCAAGCACAGGGGAGAAGATTGCCAGAGGTGGAAATTTTCTGGGATCTGCAAGTTGGGTTCAGCTGGTTACGAGTAAGAGGGGCTAGATGTGAATATTGGATCCCTCTCTAATTTGATTCTTATGGCAGTGATTATATTTATATACAGCCTGTAGACTCCAACCAAGTGTGGTGTCTCCAGGGATGGCACAGCCACACGCAAAAGTGTTCCTACCCTAAATTGTCTGTAGTCTAAGCCAACAACAACTGAGAAGGGAAATGGAAGAAGAGAAAAAGGGGTGGTCACCAGGAAGGTTTGGACATGAGGTTTTGATTCAGGCTTCCCCTCCTGCCAGAGAATCTGCCTCGATCTCTGCAAATCTCATCCCTTTTTCACCTTGCCCTTGGCTCTGCTGCCTCTGTGCTGATCCTGTTGCCTCGTCTCCAGCCTTAAAGGTTTTGTTGAGATTTGGGGTAACAAGCTCTTGGTAGCACCCTGTGACTCCGTTATGTGGGAATGATGCAGGAACAGGAGGACAGACAACTGTCTTTTCCCTTGGAAACCCAGAACCTGGGCCCCTTGCCTGGATGGGGGCCTGAAAATGTGAATCTCTTTATAAACTTGGGTTATCCAGTTTATAGTACAATTCCCTGGCAATGTGTCTTTCAATGGGCTTTTTTCCCCTCTGTTTATCACAACTTTTCATTATTCATTGTGTAGTTCTGTTCTATTAGGGTAAGTTTATATGTTTTGAGCAGCATAAGGTTGGATAAAACAGAAAGAAAGGGTTGCTTTTCTTGATTAAAAAATTACTGCCTGAAACCATGGACACGGGACAATCAGTATTTGCAGCTTGTGCATTTTGCTGGATTTCTTTCAGCCATTAATTTTGGAATTAGGATAGTATTTGCTCTCTTCCCTCCCTCCCAGCCTTCTCACCTCTCCTAAATATTTTACTTGTCTGCAGAGTGGTTCTACGAACTGGTTCCCTTCTCACCCATCCACTTCAACTGCATCCAAGGTTTCCTTTTAGGAACAAGGAAGGGAAGCAGGCTTGGCTTTTCCTTTCCCATGCTGCCATTTCTGGGCTTTATTTAATTTTTAGCTGTTTTATTTAAACGTTCATAAACTTGAGGCCTAAGCTGGGCTTAAGAGTGCACCGGGAAAGCGTTAAAAAAACACATCTTGAGCAAGGCTGAGAAGAATTCATGGATGCCAGGGCAATGTGTGTTTGATAAACATATGGACTTGAAGGCAGATAGGAGCAAGGAGGCACTTTGCCTGCATATAGCTGTATTATTTATGGATGTCTTTGCTGTGCAGTGAGGACCAGGTTCTGTTTAGCTCCTCTCTTTGGGTGGTCCGCGAGAGATTCTGAGTAGCCTTCAGTAGCCTTCAGGCATAATTGCCAGGCATGCTCTTGTATCTGAGATAGCTTAATAAAGCATTACATATCTTACTGCTTCTATATTTTATTACCTAACCCAGTGCATGCGGTCAGTGGGTAATTAAATTCAGCTGTGTTTTTACTCTCTGCTTTAAGGTCGAAGTATGAATTTCTCCACGAATTCTTTGAAACGGACTAATACGATGCATGCATGATAAAGGCAAGGCTAATCAGAGCCAGACTGTTAGTGCAATATAAGGTTGCCCCAGGTGTAATTTATTTTCATATTATTGGTGGTTTTACTGTTGAACATATTAGAAGACGAAGAAGAAATAATAATTCTTTTCCGTGTATGGCCAGAAAGCTACAGGCTGGGATGAGAAGCTGGGTTTTCTTTTCATTTCTATTTTATGCCACGTTTCAGCTCAACCGCTTGTGCTCCGTACTGAAGTCGGTTTCAATTAACCTATTCCTTCATTAACTCACTCTCTAAGTACAGGAGGATATTGCTAGATTGCTCCGTGCCATTATGAAAAGGATTGTGGTACAGCCTTTATTAAAAGCAATGTCTGCAGTGGAATGTATGTGGAAAAAGCTTAAACAAATCTTTTTCTTGGATTTGACCAACTGGGGCTGAAGTGGCTGCGTGAGCTCCAGGAGGTGGAGTATTTTCACTGGGGGTGAGAGTGTCTTGGCAGCTCGGGGTGGCTGTGGGTGGAGAGGAGGAAAGGGACAGTTGGGCCCGGTCTTGTGGCTCAAATCAGAGAGTTTGGGCAAGACCACTTGTGTTAGGGGCTCTATGGTTGTCATGTCAGGAGTGAGGGTTGGCTGGGTGAAAGGCAAAATCATGAGTGCAGGATCCAATCCTGCTGCTCTCAGAGGATTGATTACCTGGGGAACTGATTGCAGGAGGGAAGGTAGATGTCTGTAAAGTTCTCTGGGAATATCCAGAGTTACAATGGAGTTGCTGTGGGTTTTTTTTCACCCTATTCAAACCTATTTTATAACTGATGTTCTCTCTCCCTTCAAAACTGGCCTTGCTTATCTCCTTAGACCACCCCATGTGTGATCTTGCTGTTGCACAGCATACCAGTTGTCAGTGCCAGAAAATTGCTTCATGAGCAGCAAAAACAGAAACCTAAATTCCTGGTGGCTGGTGCTCCAGGGTCAGCACACAAAAGGCATCTCAAGTGCCTGCTGGTGGCTGAGCCTTAACTTCACAGAGGCTCCTTGCTGAATATTCTTCGAAAACTTACAGGAACTTGAGGTGTGATTCATCTCTGTGCCAGAGGAAAAAAAGAAAAGAAAAACAAGTCAGCACCACTTTTTTTTTTTTTTTTTTTTGGTAGAGAGGGATGAGCACATTCAGGATGCATTAATCTGAGTCAGTTTCTTTAAAACATGCCCAATACCATCTGTTTACATTAAGGGATTAAAAACAGGAGAAGGCATCACAATAGGTATGATGAACCTGTATGGTCTTCCTCCATGGGTAAAGATGTGTTTGAAATTAACTGCTGGATTTAACTCCACTGGAGATAATCCCATAAGGCTACAAAGACATCATGGAAGGAAGCTCCAAAAACCTGTAACTTTTGAGGGGGTGGACTGAAGTATAAACCCCTGGCCAAGCATGACAAAGCTGTGGCAAGTTTGCCAGATGAAGTGCTGCAATTTACCACAATGTTGCTCTTTTTCACACTTGCCTAGTGACCCAGTGCAATGGATTAATCTCTCCTTTGCTGAAGTTCTCCAGAGAGTACTCCAGAGCTGGGGAAAACCATCCTGCAAGTCAAGGGCCACCCCCACCACTTCCAGGGCATTTTTTTTGGCATTGTTCTTTCAGACAGGTAGTTTTGACCCTGGTCAGGGCAGGGGGCTGGACAAAGGGTGGGCACACACAGCTGCCTGTGAATCTGCCCCGATCACTAGGGCAAAGCTCTGGGGGCTGTAATGTGGTGCTGCCCAGGTGAGGTCCAGAAGCAGCAGAAAGCCTGCTTTAACACACAGGAACTCAGATTGATGTTTGACCTCTGCTTCTGCTTCCTCAGCTCTGAAGCAGTGAAAGAAATGCCCCCTCTCTCACAGCTGACTTTTGCCTTTGAAGGAATGTTTGCAAAATACTCAGAGCTCCCAGGCTGATAGGGCTGCAAACCACACAGCTCAACTCTGCTGTCACCAATTGGAAAGAGCCATGCTGGGCTTGGGATTTAGTCCTATAGAATTAAGATTATTTTATTGTTCTATGAATGATAGGGTGGTCTGTCTGCTAAATTACAGTACTCCCTGGGCTGGGCCGGTGCTTTCCCTGCCTGTTTGGGGTCAGGATTTGGCCCTTTTTGGTTTCATGTTTTCCTACTGAACTCATGAACCTGTATCAAATGTCGAAGCAACAAGAACTTAATGGTGATCCTCTGCCAGCAAAAAAGGGCTTCCCAAAAGTCAGAACTTTCCTTCCACTGAGCTCAGACCCTTTCTCCCCATCCCTCCTTGCTATCTCCCCAATCCCATCCCCATTAACCCAATAGAAAACCACCCCCTGAAGCTGGTGAGCCCAAGAACTGCCTAGGATCCAGGAAAACTTGATAGTGTGCAGATGCTGTTCTGTCTCTCGGCAATATTTACTTTTCAGATGGATCTTAAGTAAGCGTGAGGCCAGGAGACGCTGGAGCGTTTCTCAACATGATGAAACGGTCATCACCTCGTCCAGCTGGAGGTGGGAAGCCCTTCCCTCAATTTTCTCACCCTCCTTGGCCTTGCTTGGGGAGTAGGTGGAGCTGGACCAGCACCCCTGTTCCCTGACCCCTGACTCACTCACTCAGTGACCTGGGTGGGGAGGAGAAAAAAAATCTGCTTCTCCTCTCCAGCCCCCCCCTCCCCAAACAGAGTCTGGGATTTATTCAGGCACTGTGAGACTGGGATTAGCTTTTCTGCGTCTCCTCTTCAGCCTGTATCCCACAGGCAATGCTGGGGGCATGGAAATGCCTTCCTGCTGCTGGAGTGAGCAGAGGGGACTGCCCTCCCTTTGGAGGGCACCAAGGGGATGAGTTTGGGGGGATGAGGAACCAAAGGACTGCCTGAGCCTGTGCTTCCCAGGCATGGCTCTGGGGATGTGCCCCGCCCTTGACGTGCAAAGGCATGTCCCGGGGCCCCGGCGAGCTCTTCAGGGATTTGAGGTTTTCTCCAAGCCCATCTCTGATGTTGGGATCTGACTGGAACACATGCGGCAAGCTAATCGCGTGCATCTGTGCCTTTTAAAAGCGCGGTCGCCTGCTGATTGGGTTTAATTCTTTATCTTATTCCTGCTAATCCGTTTTCCAATCTGGTTCCCATTTGGAGACAAATTCCCCCAAACCCCAGACACTGGTGGGATGGATGTGTGGCAGCAGAGGCAAGGCGGGGAGAGAGCAGAGCAGTGCTTTCTGTGGGGCAGTTACAGGCCGAGGAGAGGACGCACTGCCCTGTCAGATGCTGGATAACAAAACCCCACCCGACCTGTGCCACAAATATATAACAGCCCCATAACTGTCTCCACTTGGGATCCCACCTCCCACAGGCTGCTATTGCCATGAAAACGTGACAGCAGCGCTCTGCCAAGCATCCAAGGAATAACGGCCTGAGGATTTTATTGCGTGGAAAGATTTCCTTCAAACACACCCCGGAGCTGGCCTGGTGGTCCGGCAGCAGTGTAACAACCTGGGCTGCTGTGGGCTTTACAGCTGGTAGGAGGCAGTGCCCTGATTTTGCTGTAGGGCTGGTGGGTCCCTGGAGGCTGTGCTGGCCCCTTGGCAGTAGACAGTGCTTCCCAGCCAGGGAAAGATGTGCTGGATGTATCAGCTGTCCTCCTTCCTTCCCTTGCTCTCTCTCCTTGCCCTGACCTCCAGTAGTGCTTTCATGCTCCGAAGCTGCCAACGAGGGGGAAAAGGGCAGTTTTCCTCTGCCAAGGGAGAGAGGGGAGATCTGTGGTCTTAGGACTGGGGAACCCTGACCTGCCACTCTTCTGGCCTTGGAAAAATCATTAACTGTTGCACCTCTGTTTCTCCTCCTTTTTCTTTTTGGTTAACCTCTATTCCATCTCAAATCTCTGCCTTACTGCTGGTTTCTCAGATTCTCAGAGAACCGGATTCTGGTTCTCCTCTTCTGCAGGTTTTCTGGGGGCAGAAGCCCCTGTGATGTGCTTCTGTCATGGGATATTTCTTGGGACTCACAGGGCTGGTTTTCCCTAGGGAAAAGTGCATGTTGTTAATATGATGGACTTAGCACCAGGTGAAATCCATGAGACTAGGTGTGTTTTGGTGCAAGCTGGTCATGAGTCCCTGTGCCTCCAGATCTTCAGCTTGTCCTGCTACTTTGATCAAAACTCAGTTTTCTATGCTTTTAACCCACATGTGTAAGCTCCAGGGCTGTTTTCTAGTACAGATAAAACCCAACCAACAGATAAAGCCCTTCCAATTTCTCAGTATTAAAATTCAACCGGAAAAATTTAGATCCACAAAGAAAAAAAAAAATCAAATTGTGCAATCAATGAATTGATGCCTGCTATAGAGTATTTTGGGAGCTGTGTTTCCCCAGGTGCATGTAGGAGCTCTGATTCCTTGCTTTGTGTCCAAGTATGGGCTCTGTTCTCCAAGCATCCCTAACCACCCATGGTGCAAGAAGCAGATTCTTTTGTCTTGAAAAATACACCCCCCTGTAAGAATACCTTGCAACTTGCAGAGAGATAGAAGGGTTATGGTAGGGAAGTAACAGGAAGGTACAGGAGGCAAATGAGAAATGGCTGATTTATTCTGCTGTAATAAAGGTCCAGAAGATGTGGGTCTTGTTCCCAGATTTATCACTGGTTTTCTCTGTGGCCTTGAATGAGCCATTTCACTTCCTTCTGTCTCTACTTCTCCTCCTGCTCTTTGGCCCTCGAGCTTATGAGCTCTCCAAGGGGAGCGGGATCTGCCTTGTGCTGGTTCAGCAGGATCAGCTCCCACAGCCCTAAGCTCCTGTTTGGGAGTTGTTGGGACCTACGTGTTGGTGCAGCAGCTCATGTGCAGAGAGCTGGGACCCTCAGGAGCTAGATAATAAATAAGGGATTTTTAAAAAAGACATAAATATTGCTGAAACAAAGGAATAGAAGGAAATAACCATTTCAGAACTCTGAGGACTAACAAAAAAACTAGCAAGCTTGTATTTTTTTCCTTATCCTGCAGCACTACCAAACTGTGGGATCAATGGGTGATGACTTTGAAAGGACTGTGTATTTTTTATCTGTTTCCAAGTGTATGTGTGTGCACATGAATGAAATCCACAGTGCATTTTATAGGCTGGCCAAAAGGCACATGAGTGAAACAGCACGTGATGCGGCCGTCGAAAGAACCCGTCACCCAGCCCAGAAAAAATTATGGCTGTGGTTCTAACCATTTTTTATCATTTCCATCTCTATTGACTGACATGTATTTTCTTCCTTCCCTGACCCAGAACACCAGGACTCTGAAACTACTGAAATGTTTGCACAATCTTGAAGCATTTATTTAAAAGTTGCTTTTCCCTGAAGGGTAGGTACTACAGCCAGATTCGAAGTCAGATCAAAAAAACCAAACAAATACTATCTTTACAAGCCCTTCATATCGGTATGTACCAAAGGACCTATCAGCTTCCTTTTCTTTTTGGCATGCTGACAACAGCCCAGTGCCTCAGGCAGAGAGCTGGAGTACGTGTTTACAACCCTTTCAAATTCACAGGCCAAACAGGAAAAGAAGGAAAATGTCAAAAATTACAAATAAAACAGTTGATCTTCAAAAGCAACGAGGCCTGCAAATGAATAATTTTTAGGCATGCTGTATCGGATTTCTTAAATATTTGTCACAGCTGTGAGTTGCATAGTGCAGTGTTTGTTAACCTTAGAACTTGTCTTAAGTGCTCTCACGAATAAATTTATTTATACTGAAAAATCCAAGTGTCTTAATAACTAAAACGTTTTTCAGAGGAGCTTTTCCTTTTTTTTTTTAATGCTGCTTCAGAGAATCCTTCCCCATGTGCTTGACATATTGCAGCTTTTCTTCAGCAGAGAGCAGGAGTGATGATAGAGATGAGAAGAGGAAAAAAAAAAAACAATGGGGAAGCAAGAGGTGGAAAAATGATGGGACTTGCCCATTTCTTGGGTTTTTGGCATGGACCCACTGTTACGTGATGTCCTTTGGGTTGCAGGTACATTGTGGCCTTGGATGTGTTGATTTTCTAAACCTTTCTGGTCTTTGTGGAGATTGTCTGAGGAGCTGAGGCACAGAAGGGTTTGCAGTGGGAATGGTCTTGCATAAGTTTAGAGACACCTTAGTTGGAGGCATCTGGCCCTGGTTAGTTTAGATTTCCTCTACAGTCAATGGAGAAAGACTGGAGCTCCACAGGGTGATCCTTCTTATGCTAAGTCCTGGAGTTACTCTGACAAACATATTTTTTCCCCCTGGCTGTTGTGGGGTCCCGAATGACTAGTATGGATTAGACACCTCTGGAGTCACTGGAGATGAATCCCACTTTTCCCAGTTTCTTAGGGAAAGTGAAGAAAAGCAGATGGTTCTCAGTCCAAGTGCTTGGTCAGGTGCTGAGGGCAGTGTGTCTGAGTGTTTTGGGTTTACCCCAACCTCCCCTAAGACTGACTGCCGAGATATTATTTGGCAATCTGCTCTGTGCAAGAGAGCACTGATGCTTTCTGCTCAGCCTGGGCAGGCAGATGTGATTTGAACAAACCAATTTTTAGCTCCAAGTTTTGTCATTTTGAAGGGAGAAAGAAAATGTTACAACCTACACAGCCTATCAGATATGGTTTGGAAAACCAGCACTGCTTGTTTGCCCAAAAACCTTGGAAAGAGGCTGAAAGCAGAGTACAGCTAGTACCTGTCAGAATAGCTGGGGAGGAGATGGAGTGGTCATCACTGGAAGTCCTCAAGAATTAAAGAAGTGTTCCCCCCCTCCCCTTGCCCCCACACTTTTTGATAGGGAAACTTGTCCTAAAATATCTTCCCATTTGTACTCTGTGGATCTTGTTGTACCCTCCAGATGGCAATTTCAGGTCCAGCTAAAGGGTGCAATTCCAAAGAGGAATCACCATCAGTCATTTGCTGCTGTGGTCTAGCCTAGCTGCCAGTGTATCTGTGCTAGCCAGCATGGTACTGATTAAGAAATCCCTACTGTGATGCACAGAGTAAAAAGAGATGTATTTAAAACCGCTCTTTTGGCAGGACTTGCAAACTTTTTTGTCTTGTTTTGTTGAGAAAAACAACCCAATGTGAATAATCTTTTCCTGTAAATGTGTAGAAAACCTTTAATCAAATACAAATTAGTTCTAGGCATGAGAAATAAATGTTTGATGAAAACATTTCTTAGTCATGGCACATAAATAGCTCTTCACAGTCAATATATAATCTTGCATCATTATGAAAGAAAGTGATCATTAAAAATATAATTTGGAGAGCAATATTTTACCTCCTCATTGTCACAAGACCCCTTCCCCCCTTCTCCCTCCTTTCTGCACACAGTTCTGGTCGGGGTTAATCCCCAAATGACTTGCACCATTCTAAATCAGGAGTAACAAACCCTGACTTCAAGCAAAGGTTCTTGGTATAAAACACTGGAGGATCTAATCCCGTTGCCTGAGAAAAAAATGAAAATGTCTTAGGAAAGTACAACTGCATTGGCACTGCAGAGAGGAAAAAAAAAAGAGCAAAATAATTTAAACTTCTAAAGTAATATTTCTTTTCAGCTTCACCTGTGCTTTTAGTCCTCTTAATCAGTAAGCTGTTATAAAGGAAAATTATATGTTCCAATCTCCTGATGAATTGCATACTGAGATTTTGCATTAGTAACCATGAGCATTTACACTTTCCTAAGATTAAAGGCAGTTTTCCAAAGCTGTGTCTGCTTATTAATTAGTGTCTGATGAAGACAGATTGCAGACAGAAATAGTGGTTAGAAAATGGAGCTAACCTTTAAGACTAAATTAATCTCAGCTTTAATGGGTTTTAGTATGATATACAGGTTTTGCACATTTTCTGGTAAGTTTCCAATAGAAATGAAAGTGGGTACAAGCACAAAAAAAGAAGGCTGAATAAACACGGTGAGAGCAGATCCTTAAGAATGGCAGATCCATAATAATCTGCTAGAATGGCCTTTAAAATCTTTTTAAGTGCACAATGAAGCCAGAGGTTTTGAAGGTTCAGATCTTCACTCCAGCACCACTTGGAGAGGGTCTGTTGCACTTCCAAGGCAGTCCCAGCTGGTACCAGTATGGACCAACCTCCCTGACAGCAACATCCTCCAAGAAGATGGGAACAGGACTAAGGCTGAATAGGGATATCCTCAGGGATATCTTTATAAGGGCAAATTTCTTCCTAACAAATAATTGTTTTGGGGGTTTTACTGCTTTACCCCTTGGAGAAGTACGTGGAGCAATTGAGTAGATTGTCTGGGCCTGGGAGAAAGTGAAAGCTGAGTTAACAGCAGTGTGACCCCACTGCTGTGTCTTAAACAGAGGCCATGAATTTTTTTCAGTTCTCCTAAAATCAGCAGCTGTTTTATTTTCTAGCATTTAATTTTTATATTGTGCTGTCAGGCATCATGTGATGTTAAAAGCAATGGCAACAAAGCGTGAGGGAGAGTTGACTTTGGGGGAAAACCTGTTCTTGTACAACTAGTTAACATGTGTTTCTATAAATCTGCAAATCTACTTCAGTGGGCTTTGAACATAATCTGGCCTAGTAAAATGCAGTCAATTATACATCTATTTTAATAGTAAACCAAGTTTCAGAATGCTTGTATTGTTACGTAAGTGCTTATAATTCTCCTACTTCTATCGTATTTCCTTGGCACCTCATTTGAATTTACATTTATCTGAGGTCATAACTGGAATGGAGGTTCTGCTTTTGCTTAACTTTGGAGCATAGATCAGCTATCATGAGTTTAATGGAAGCGTTGTCATTTTAGTGGCTTGCAACAAAAAAGTCAGTGACAGTTCCCTTCTGCCAGTTGTGTCATAACATACCATGGAACAACTGCCACTGCAGATAAGCTCCTCTGTTACCCTAAATCACTGTGATTTCATGGGTCTGTGCCACGGTGGTCTTGGTTTTACTCTTTGAGAGTCTGGCCCAGCAGGGATGGGCAGGTGGATTTTGCTTCTAGTTGAAAGAAAAAGCAGGTGAAATTGCAGTAGGGAGTGAGATCAGAAATGTGCACCAGCTTTGGGGTACCCAGATTCATGAGCCCTTTTACACTTAGTATTTTGACACTTTGCTAGTTCTATCAGATCTGCTGTTTTTTTATTTCTAGTGAGGTCAATCTAAGCTCTATATTGGGACAGTGGGTAAAGTCAACTCCAAACATCCCCACAGGTCATTGGTGGAAGCATGATTTTCAGTCCATGCTTTCCCAGCCTCTGGCACCTCCAGGGATTGTGTAGACAGCACAAACTGCAAATAAGTGCTCCAAACTGCACTCTATTTCCAGCTCTGGAAACACACTAAAAGGCAAATAACTCTGGTCTTTTCCTTCACCTTGATTGATTTGATGTTGCTGCCAGAGGAAAAAAGCAAGCTTTTTTTATTATTTTTAATTTATTAAAATAAAATCTCCTTTAAATAATTTTAGAGTTCCGAGATAACAAACAGCAAGACAAAGATCACAGCTGAAGGCTTTTATACCATCAGAATTGTTAGTCATTGTCTTTGAGCTTTGTATAAATAAATGATTGATGCCTCAAAACAAGACCCTTGAAGGTGTTTTTATAAGGCCACAAATGTGTCAAGCAGACTTATTAGATGTGAAGGGAATGATTATTTGTACAAAGTGAAATGAACATGTGCAATAATATTGTAAAATGTTTATTAGTCTAGAGTGTGCTGAATTTTCCTAAAATATATCAGGTTCTCAGTTTGCACTTAATGTAGTGTTAGGTATGACGCTATATCCTTCCTAGGCTATTTTCAGTGAGCGTTATGCTTTTTGCAGAGTAAATCATGGGTTTGTGTCCTTTATAACAAGGATATTATCAAACGTGAGGCAATGCTACCTGCCTAGAAATGCAGCTTGAAGGAAAACATGCACTGATCAAAGGGTGGTTGATCTGGTTGTGTCTATTGAGCAGAGCAAGTGGGATGCAAATGCTGGAATGTTGGAGCATCTTTCCTCTTAGGTGACTGTCAATGCAGCTGGGCCCCAAAGGATGAGCTCCCTTCCTGGTCACTCTGTCCCCACATGGCTCCAGCATCACCTGTTCCATTTCCACTTGAAAGAGGGGATTCTGCCCAGTGATGTTTTTGAGGTGAGCAGAGCTATAACGGGGTGTTTAGTTGCACACTTCTGAGTCCCCTCCTTCACACTTGTGCTCTACCATCATGGTTTGATCTGTTAGTGGAGGGTAAGAACAGCAATGCAATGACTTTGTCCAGCCAGTTCCCCACTACCCTACAGTCCCTCTTTCTCTGCAGGGATGATGGGGCACCTGCAGGTGTTGTATAGTTAGGAATTAATCTCTGAGGAGCTGGCTTAAATACTCAGTGATGGTCTGGGACTCTCTGCACCACATCTGAACTAGAAATCTTGGGGGGGCATTGAATGAGGGGCCTTGGTGGTCTGTTGCACCATTGTTAGGATGGATAAATTTTGCTGGGTTTTATTGTCTCCCTTTTCAATCAGGATTTTGCCCCTGCAGTTGAGTTGTTCAGTACTCTGTCCTCTGACTCTTTTAGGTGTTTAATGATACTCTTGTGGGGAGATGGCAAATCATGCAGATCCATTTTGTCTTCTCTTCAGAGATATACCCAGTTAATGGGCTTCAACTGG
This sequence comes from Peucedramus taeniatus, assembly GCA_013400575.1. NCBI lineage: Eukaryota > Metazoa > Chordata > Aves > Passeriformes > Fringillidae > Peucedramus > Peucedramus taeniatus. The sequence goes on along the minus strand of WBNO01003371.1, from coordinate 800,490 downwards.
ACAGGACCTGTCAGTCCTTCTTCAGGAAGGACATTTAGGGAGTCTTTGCTAACAGACAATTTGAAACAGAGCTTCCCACATTAATGGCACAAAACCTATCCCAGATTTGGGGTTTTCTACAAAAGCCCTTCTGCTGATATCATGGTCCTAGTGGGATTAGCTTTTAAGATGATTGATACTACTCTTTTCTTCCCTTACTACACCCTATTCAAGCATACAACTTGGAGGTGCTGTTGGTTGCAGAAACTTTTACATGAAAGTCTAGCACAAGTGTTATCCTTTTAATTTTTTTTTTAAGGCATGTGGTTTTGAAAAGACAGGTCTTGAAAATTCTGTAGGGAACTCTATGGAAGGCATCCACTTGGAGCTCGTATACTTGCACAAATTTTAATGCATTTCAGATAATTGTCACAAGGCTACTTTTTGGTTCTGTCAGTTCAAAGAACTGGTTGGATTTAACAAAGAAATTAGGGGAATCACACCTAGGGAATAAAGCTTGCTGTGAAATGTTTTCTGTGAAAGCCAGAACCAGGTGAAAATCACTTAGTTTCAGGTTTCATTACAAATTTGAAAACCATATCTCAGGTTCACTGAAAGGTTGGTTAAGGGTCATGCTGCAGGGCCTGGTTTGGAATGAATGTGGCTGATTTATGTCGTTTGCAGCAGAACTTGGTTTCATTCATTACTTTGACCCAGGTTCAGGGGTCTGCTCCTCTAAGCTCTCCTTGTGTGTTGAAGTCAATGGGAATTCCCTCCACAGAGGCCTTGGAGGATCCATCTCCATGAGAAACTCAAGTTTTTGATTGCTTTAAATGCTGGCTTTATTTCAACCCCTCACCACCGCCTCTGGTGGAAGTCAGCCTGATTCCATGTTCACCAGATGAACTGCTCTGTTGCCCCCAGGTGCAGATCCAACCTGAATTGCAGAACCTAGGAGTCAAGTAATCTAACCAGAAATTTGCACAAATCCATCTGTGCTGAAGTCCCTGACTCCCACAAGGCCCTGCTAGAGGGTCCCACTGCCATTTTGCAGGCAGTCAGACCCACAGGTTAAAAGCTAGACCAGCATGCTGTTGGTTGAATATTAGCCACATCTTTGACTAATGAGCATCTGGTTCCCCTTACCATTAAGAATATCCATGCGACTCACAGACAAGGTCTTGCAGACCTGGCTGTTGATACTGAAGGATCAGTCCCTTAATTTCCATTCCCCAGGGTTGCTGATCTTTCCCACTCCTGCTTCCAGGCAGTTCTTCATGTCTGTGTACTGGAAAGGCAAGCAAAAGTGAGAAGAAGAACAAATATCTTCTTGACAGCCCAGAAGTATCCATTGGAGCCTCATCACCAACTGGAATCTTTTTGTCTTGCTCTTTTCTAGTTATTAATCACTTGCAGATGCTCCCGCAGCAGCATTCCTGTGGGAGACTACCAACGTCAGTGTGGATTCCTTGCCTCAGTGTTACCAGAGTAAGAAAAAAAGCTGCCCTGAAGTTCTGATTAATCCCTCAAAAGCAAGAACATTTACTCATGCAACAAACCTGGAAGGCTAGGCTAGCAATTTGCCTTTGAGAAGCTGCAGCAGTGCTGAGCATTCATCTTGAAACCAGAGACTGGGCTCGCTAAACTTGGTGCTTGAGCTGGGATCTGTAAACATTAAACTGAAAATTAACCTGGAAAGCTGATTGGTTGCCCAGCCAACAAGGCAAAACTGAATTGCTTCACTTGATTTCTGCTTTTACCTCCCTGGGAAAGTCTTTGCTTCTCGAACCAGTGGTGTACACAAGACATGAACCAGTCAGAACCTTCTCAGCATTGGCTGGCATATCCGTGGGATCTCTTGTCTGGAAGGTGCACCCCAAAGATCAGATTATGACTGAAACATTGTCACTTGGGTGGGATCTGTGGGAAGCTCAAACAGACAGAAAAGTCTTGTCCTATGGGGCTGAGGTGAACCCTGTAAGATGCAGTCAGTGGTCCCTGCCACAGGGCTCAGCAGAACCTTGGCTCCTGGTGACTACCTGTGAGATAACTTTGTGCATATGTATTCTGGCCACTGGCAAACATGAGACAATTCAGCCTAGCTTAAACCTCCTTCTGGGTGGGTTAAATTAATCCAAATTACCTCATGTTTGCTGCAGCCTGGGAACACACACAGGCTATTGCTGTGGTAGTTCACATAATGTCAGGTTGGTTGTGCTAGGTAGTGCCAAAGACTTCTCTAACATGGTAACTCAGACACTGGTGGTGGTCAAAGAAAAACTACAGCAACAGGGCAAGCATCTGGTGACATTTTTCCAGTATCACTCTCTTGACTTTCATCATTTTAAGGCTCAAACACACATCAGACAAAGGTTGTGTTTTGTATTTAAGGGAGTGGGATTTTTTTCTCTGAGGAGTTTGTCCCATCACTTTTGAACCCACATATATTTTGCAGCCTCCCATGCAAGGAATTCTTTAGCTTCACCCAGTGCTCTGGGAAGAGCTATTTGCTTTCCTTTCTTCTCGGTCTGCTCTTTGTTGTTTTCTCCACTGTTTCCCAGGATGTGCTGGAAAGGAGAATAAACAACTCTTCCCTACTCATTGTGGCCAGGATCTCAATGATCTCTGTCACATCCCATTTCAGTCATATCTTCTAATTTGAGAAGTGCTTCAATTGAATCCTGCCTCATGCAGCAGCCATTCAAGACCTTGGATCATGCTTGTCATGTTGGTCTAAATGTGGATGCATGTAAAAGTCATGTGAATCAGGGGTTTTTATTCAGCACTCTTTCCACTCATAACTTTGAAGAACAAATCACATGAAAAAATACAGCAGTCTGTAATAAGTCTATAATATTATAATAAATAAAAACATCTAAGCCCATCAGAATCTGGTTGGTTTCATGCTGATGCCCAGCCCACCTCTTTCTTTTCTCATGAGTCAAAGCACCATCAGCGATGCTCCTTGTTGCTGACATCTTCCATTCTCCATGTAGCTGATCCTTTGGAACGAAGGACAGGGTGACAAAATGTGGTATTAAGTTCTCTACAAGGTTAATGGAGGAAATAGGATTGTTTGTTCTTTTAGAAAACGTGGTTGGTTTCTGCCTTTTATCAGAGGTTAATTTGCTTAAAAAGCTTGGACTATTTGGCAAGTGAAGGTTTCAGGTTGGGGTAGGGAAGATGTTCAGAATGTCTGTGCCGTGTTATTGAGACACACTGAGCAGTAACCCAACGCCCAGCCTCTGTGTGGCCTTTCTGTTTTACATGCTATGGACAAGTACATTACTGTTTTAACAGTTGACTTCCTGGGAAAGGGAAAGCTGGATTTTTATTGATCTTGTGCTGTTTCAAATCCACCTACTCTCAGCTGCGTGGTGTTCACTTGGAAAGCATCTGACGGGATGTTCCTGGAAAAGCCTCACTCTGCAGGACAATACAATGCTTCTTTGTTTGTAGTCTCCTCACTGAGGCCAGTCAGCCCTATTGAATGAACCTCAGATGTTTTGATTTGTTCTTTGGTGAAAGTTTATATGACTTAAGCTATCTTTTTAGCCTTCCCGCCTTCCCCTTTGGGTTTCTTCTAAAGAACAAAGTCATTTGAATTAAATTGCTCTGTGTTGGGATTTCAAACATTAATGAATGTTGTTTCAAAGTGTTATCTCATTTGGGGCATGAAATGATGACGGGCCACCATTCTTGTGCCAGTAGAAGAATCTGTGTGGCTTTGGGATTGTTTGCTATTTCTTTAAACAGATCGGCACTTTGAAAGGGTCATTTGTTTCCATACATTTCTTATTATAAAAGCAAAAATAATGAACAGTTAGAAGGCCAACATAAAGCAGCTGTATTATATGTGCTGGGAGATGCAGTGTGTAGTCTAGCTATTGAAACAGTGGACTGAGGATTGTTAAAAAAAGAACACTTGCTACTATTTTTGAGACCCACAGGCATTGCAACTGTTTATTTTATGTACATAAGAAGTCAAATTCTTTGCAGTGGAACACCTCCACTTCCCTGGAATCACAGAGATGAAGATGGCCTTCTGGCATGGTGCATTAAAGACCTTCATTTAAATTATGTGTCCCTAGGTAAAAACCTTGAAGGGAGCCTTTCAGGCTTCCTCTGAAATCAGTGTGCAAAGGCTGTATATAAAAGCAGATGTTTGCAGTATATATATTTCCAGTGGAGTTCAATGGCAACAAATACTATGTTAAAAAAGGAATTTTTTCTTTTTTTAAAAACTTTTTAATTTTGTTAATAGAAGAAGCTGTTGAGTAGCATTCATGGTAATGGATGACTATGGTCAAGTCAGGTCCTTTATTGATAATAATCCTGGGTCCCTGTGTCATTGAGAACAGTTTCTATAGGTACAAATGAGTCAGTATAAAGGAAGGCAGTATAATACATCAGGGCTGGGTGGGAGATTACTTCATTTAACTTCCGCCTTCCTTTCTTTGAGGTCCTATTAAGCTAAATAATGGCAGTCTATAAAATGAAGGAATGATTGAAGTGTGCCTGCAAACCAATTATATCATTCTGGACATGGTCTCCAGCACTCTTTGTCTATGTATATGTACATGTATGTGTGTCCTGTCTCTCTTGGCTGGGATTCTGACTCTCTTGAAACTGCTGTTTTATGTGCACCAGTTAATTGTGAGAGTC